>JARQOC010000002.1:618107685-618247156 GCA_033576535.1 Allobates femoralis
GATTACAGATTACAGCGGTTTAATCCCGTCAGCTGGAACGGTCAGACAGAAACGCTGATGCGTATACCATGTTTTGGTGTATACTACTTGGAGCTATAAGCTACTCCTGCCGCACTAAGATGCAAAATGAATGCAGACAATATCTGGTTTTTAGCTGGACACAGAGATTAGAGATTAAATCCCAGCAGGTGTATGGGTCAGACACAAACGCTGAAGAGAATACCGAGTGTTTTGGTGTATCCTAATGTACGCTACAACGTTCTCCTGCCGCACTAAGATGCTAAATGAATGCAGACAAGAGTTGGTTTTTAGCTGGACACTGAGATTAAAGATTAAAGCCCAGCTGGTGGACTGGTCAGACACAAACACTGACGAGAATACAGAGTGTTTTGGCGTATCCTAATTTACGCTACAACCTACTCCTGCTGCACTAAGATGCTAAATGAATGCAGACAAGAGTTGGATTTTAGCTGGACACTGAGATTAAAGATTAAAGCCCTGCAGGTGGATGGGTCAGACACAAACGCTGACGAGAATACAGAGTGTTTTGGCTTATCCTAATTTACGCTACAACCTACTCTTGCCGCACTAAAATGCTAAATGAATGCAGACAAGAGTTGGTTTTTAGCTGGACACTGAGATTAGAGATTAATCTATAAAACGATGGTAAAGTCTCAAATGGCTGGCTGCCAGGTGGGACTGCACGATGAAGAAGGATTCAAAGACACCCATATGCAAATTAGCGTAACTGGGTGCGAATCTCGTCCCCATCGCGCAGCCCCTTGCCTGTCGATATGTACATCCCTCAAAAATGAAAATATTGTTGTTCAATATAAACTCAATTGCTGTTAACAGAAATGTCCTTTTTTCGAGGGGCATTGTGATATCTCTACTTAAATAAAACTCAATAGCCTTCAGGCCCAATTCATGAGCAATGTTACTGTAAATAGAGGCAACATCAAGAGTCACCACTAAGTAGATTAACCCCCACTAGACCACCGCGTATTATTCAAGGAGCGCCATCTGTCTCTCTTTTTTTGTATTGCATGTTGCTTCTTGACTGAGGTAGTGCTGGAGAGCTCCCTGCTTGGGAATGGTGGGGAAGGTTATTCACACGAGGATTAGAAGCAGGAGGAAAAGGAGGGTAGAAAGGAACTGGCATAAGTGGAGAGGGAAATCCTGATGGAACTTGGGAATGCTATTCTTGGCATAGGTAGTATGTGTGATGTCCCAGGCTCTGACTCTGGCCCAGCCTCCACCAAGTTCACCTTATATGTTGTCATCAGGGAAATGTAGCTAACTTTGTTAATTTGTTTGAGGTTAAATGGACCTTCCAGGATATTGCATTGGTCAGAGCACAGATAATATTGTGTGACACATGATTGTGTAACGCGGGGATGGCATACCGGGAAAAATAGTGGTGGCTGGAAACCAAGCACCATGGGGCAGCCAACTCCAAGAGGTTGTGGAAAGACTCAGAATCCACAAGCCGAAATGGCAACATTTCCAGGGCTAGCAATTTGACACTGTGGCCATTTAGTCTTTGGGCCAGTGGGTGGCTGAGTATTTCCACTTCCTTTCCAACATCTGGGGCAGGGGCAACTGAATGATGCACTGGGTCAACAAAGTGTATATGTTTGCCGATGATTGTTGTGCCTGTGGAACCGCACGTTGTGGGCAGGAGGTTTTAATGCCCACTTCCTGGACATCTGCTTGGAAAGGATGTAGCACAGGTGAAGTGGCAGTGGCTTTACCTTCAGGCACAGGCTTTATACCCTGGCATTTTGACCATCTACTTGGATGCAATTTGCTTGTGCTCAGGTTGGTAGGGGTCCAGCCTCTGATATGCTTGGTATGGCAAATGCTGAAAAATACTGTCTCATTGTCAGAAGAACTTTCAGTAAAAAAACATTCATACAGGGGAACAACGCATCCTTACCCTGGGATCTAGCCATGTGGTAGTGCTCTGGGAACAGTTGACTGAGTTCTCCCCGTGATGAAACCATTGCCTTTAACTGTCTGATGCAGTGCTATGAATTCCTCCGCCTCTGCTCTGCTGTGCTTGCTACGCATGTCACTGCGCCAGCATGGAGCAGTGGCTCTACCTCGTCTTTCAATTCCTCAATCTGATCTTCCTCTTCAGTTGAGCTTTTAAGCTGACCTGATGCCAACTGTGTCTCATCATCCTCATCCTCCACCTCTTGAGACAGTAATTGACATTCCCCAATGTGGCGTTTCTTATGGCCGTGGGTGCACAAATCTGTGTGTATCACCGCACTCCACCTCTTCGGGTCTATCTTGAATGGTGCACATAGAGAGTCCAGAATGAATAAAAAGGAATGTAAAGAGCTCCTTGGAGTACCCAGTGTCTTCTGGGACTTATGATGGTGGGAGGAAGGAGGACCAGGTTGATGATTGTGTGGCCCAGCCTCTTGGCTAGTAAGACTGGGACTTATGGAAGATTTGGTGGTGCTGCTTGTAAGCAGACTGGAGGCATTGTCTGATGTCCAACCAACAACATGCTCAAACTGTTCTGACTTCAACAGTGGTGTACCGCGGGGACCTGGAAATTGTGACAGGAAGTATGAACGAGATACAATGACCTTGTGACTTTTCAGATGGCCACAGCGGGCACACCATCACAACCATGTCCACTTCCCTGTACCTTACGTCCAACCTTTTGCATATTGAATGGGATATGCAGAAACAACTCGTGTCTGCATATTTCAGCAATGTTTAGTGAACACTGACAGATCTAGTATTTAGGTATTCCCTGTACTCAAGCGATGTGTGGAGAAGATTCTCTACATAGCTGATATTTTTCAGATGGCAATAGAAAGACACTTAAATTCCTGCAACCAATTCATGGCTAAGTATGTCACAAGCACTTAGCCTACACTGACAGAGCTGATATTTAGAAATTCCATGTATTTAAGCGATGTGTGGGGAATATATTCTACCTGGCTGATATTGTTCAGATGGCACTAGAAAGTCACTTAAACACCTGCAACGAATTTGTGGCTGAATATGTCACGAATTGTGATGGGCGATCCCCAACTGTCAAGTTCAGGGTCTGTACCAAACACCTAGTTCGAACCCTAATCAGAGACTTTCCTGAGAAGTCTGTGTTACTGTTTAGGTTTGAGTTCGGCTGGGAGGGCTGTGAAAAGAAGCAAAATGCTGATTAAAAAGCATTATTATACTTACTGAGTCTCCGGAGGCAGCGTAAACACTTCTTCTGGGTCCCGCTCATTAGCTTCCTGATATATTCAATGCACTGACTCAAACAGCCATTCACAGACACCAACTCTTTGTGACAGCATCTGTGATTGGCTGTTGTGCCCTTCACCCATTGTGTCAGCGTCTGTGATTTTTTGCCATAAGCGACAAACATGCCATCATAGTAGTGTAACAATAAATAATTTAAAAACATTATATAGAGTTTTGCTGTATTTTTGATTCTAAGTGCAAATAAAGTAGACAGCTCTGGGATGCCACCCCCAGCTGCCTGGCTTTACCTTGGCTGGCAATCAAAAATACAGAGGAGCCCATTATTTTTTTAATTATTTAAATAAATAATTATTTCATTAATATGAGTCTATGAAACCTGCACATTATCAATCCTGTGAGTATATAGTTAAAAAATATTATTATTATTATTATTATTATTATTAAATATAAATGTAAATATAAATAAATAAAAAATGTGTGGGCTTCACTCTATACTTGATTGCCAGCCAAGGGAAAACCCAGGCAACTGAGGGCTGGTATTCCCAGTGTGGTGAGACCCATAGATATTGAGTCCCCAGGCTAAAGAATAGCAGCCTGCAGTCGCTCCAGAAATTAGCATATTCATGAGAAGCACCAATTCCTGGTGCTTCACCTTGCTATTAATGATGCCCTGGTGAGGTGGCATCTGGGTGATGGAAGGGGTTGATAACAGCTGAGTATTGACAGCTTGTCATTAAGCCCAGATTGATAATGTCAGGTCTTTATGAGACCCACACATTATCAATCCTGTGAGTATATAGTTAAAAAACCTAACACACAGGGAAAAATCCCTTATTTGAAATAAATCACACAGATAACCCTCATTTTACTATTTATTAATCCCACATTTACCATCCAACAATGATCCACAATGATGGTCCCATAAAACACACGATCCTGGTTCTGCTACATCCAGAGGCAGCAGCGATGGAACAAGCGTCCTCTTTCGGCAGTCTCTGTGATCACACTGACTGCCATGAGGAGTAGTGATATCACCCGTGGCAGTGAACACAGGTGACCCCGCTGTCGGATTGCAGGATATGGCGGCACACCAGTCTGACAATCCAGCAGCGGGGTCACATGAGTTCACTGCTGCGTGGTGCCCTCAGTGACTCAGTAAGTGATGTCATCGCTCCTCGAGGCAGTGTGATTGCAGAGACTGCAGTGAGATGATGCTTGTTCCATCGCTGCAGCCTCTGGATGAAGCAGTGCCAGAAATATTTTCTACCTAGCTGATATTTTTTAGATGGCAATAGAAAGCCACTTACATTTCTGCAACCAATTCATGGCTGCACATGTCAGCTGCATTTGGTGTACACTGACCGAGTTGGTATTTTAAAATTCCTTGTATGCAAGCGATATGTGGGGAACATTTAGCTCTAAAAAGAGCTGTTGGTTTAATCTGCAGGTACTGGATCGCTACCTTGCCTTTCTCTCTCCCTGCACTAAAAACTCTCCCTAAACTTTCCACACCTATAAGAGACCTGACTCAATGTAGTACTTTAAAGAGCTGTTGTTTAATCTTATCTTATCGCAGTAACACTTTACCTACATGTTCCAGATGCTGTTACTGTCACGCCCTAGGGGCGAACGAGACGTGGACCCGCTGGACCGCTGCCGGGCGGATGCTGATACCAGGTTAGGGAGAGAGAGCCGGACTAGAATCTATATTGCATAAAGGGTTTTATTGAAACACGGAGTCTACCCCTAGGGAAGGCCACAGGGCCCCCTCACAGTTCCGTCCTCCGGAGACGCCCGGGAAGGCCTTGACCCCTATACAGGGATTTGCTCCCAGCACGGAGCTCCGGAAGGTCTGTGAGCGGGAGTACCCGTGTTCAACCGACCCCAGGCGGTAAAAGAAAAACAGAGGAATAACACAATAATGCACGAAACCCAAAGAACAACAAAAGTAGTAAAAATGAAGAACACTACGGAGGCAGGCCTGGAGGAAGGCTAGAGAACCAACACCAGGACGGTCCGGATAAGTGGCAGAGGAGCTGCACGGAAACAGCACGGAGAATTGCGACCACCACGGAGTCCGGTCCGGGGGAAGTCCAGGGAAACCACACAAGGACGGTCCGGAGGAAAGATAGTGACGCAGCACGGAGCAACACGGAGGCAGAACAGCGACACTGCAACAAGAACAAACAGATGAATGTTAAATACTGCAGAATCACAGCATACAATAGGACCAGGACCGGCAACTTCGGGATGAATGAAGTTGCCCCGGCAAGGTCCAGAAGCAAGTGCACACCTTATATACCTGCTGCCCTACAGGGACTGGCCGGGAGGCGGGGCAGCCTAATTGGCCAGCTGGCCCTATAAAGGTAACAGAGAGAGCGGCCCCGCCCCCTAGTGAACACACCGAGGGGAAGCAGAGCGGGCAGTAGTCAGGGAGCGACAGTCTGAGCAGCAGGTGTGCGATGGAGCACCCCGGAACCCCGGGATCGCCTGCGGACGGCCTGTAACCTGGAACCCCGACCCCGGAACCGGGAAGGAAGGGTAACTGCACGGGAAGAGGGACGAACCGGGTGCAGGGCGGAGGCGCTGGACCGCGGGGCAGTTACAGTACTCCCCCCTCCACGCCCCCCCGGAACCAGGCCGGCATGAAACCTGCGCAAGAGGCGAGGAGCATTGATGTTCTCCTCCGGCTCCCAGGACCGTTCTTCAGGGCCGAACCCCTTCCAGTCAACCAGGTACCAAGTGGAACGGCCCCTCTTCTTCATGTCCAGGATGGCACTGACCTCGAAGACGTCCGAAACCGAGACCGGCGGGGGCCGTGCTCCAGACTCCTGGGAGTACCGGTTGAGGACTAGAGGTTTGAGGAGAGACCGGTGGAAGGAATTATGGATACGCAGAGTAGGCGGCAATTTCAGCTGGTAGCATACCTCGTTTATCCTCCGGATGATGTCAAAGGGACCAATGTAGCGAGGACCCAACTTGTAGGACGGCACCTTGAGACGGACATACTTGGAAGAAAGCCATACCTTATCCCCTGGCTGGAACAGGGGGGCGTCCAGACGTCGCTTGTCGGCATGGTCTTTCATCCGTCTAGATGCTTTTTCCAGAGCAGCCCGCGTCTCGGTCCAGATCCGGGGGAAGTCACGAGCCACCTGCTCCGCTGCCGGATTTGGGGTTGAGATGGCCACGGGTGTCGGTATCCTTGGATGGTGTCCATAGACTATGAAGAAAGGAGAGTTATGCGAAGACTCACCGACATGGTTGTTATAGGCGAACTCTGCCCAGGGAAGCAGGGAGACCCAGTCGTCATGATGGGCGTTGATGTAGTGCCGTAAGTAGCCAGACAGCACCTGATTCACTCGTTCCACCTGCCCATTGGATTGCCGATGATAAGCAGATGAGAAATCCAATGTGACATCGAGTTTCTTGCAGAGCGACCGCCAGAACCGGGAGACGAACTGCACGCCTCTATCGGACACGATATGGGATGGCAGGCCATGTAAGCGGAGGATATGAAGGAAGAACAGCTCCGCTAACCGGGGTGCAGAGGGAAGGCCAGGCAATGGTATGAAGTGGGCCATTTTGGAGAACCTGTCCACGACTACCCATACCACTGTGTTACCGGAGGAGGCCGGGAGGTCGGTGACAAAGTCCATCGCGATGTGCCTCCAGGGCTCAGAGGGTACCGGTAGAGGGAGAAGAGGCCCGACGGGCAGTCGCTTGGGCGTCTTGTGACGTGCACAAGAGGAACAGGCGGAAACGAAGTCCGTAACATCCTGTCGCATCCGAGGCCACCAGTAGTGTCGTCCTATCAACTGTAGGGTCTTCGTTATACCCACATGCCCTGCGACTCTAGAAGAATGACCCCAGGTCAGGACGTGTCCTCGATCCACCTCGGCTACCAGTGTTTTACCTGGCGGGGGAAGAGACAGTTGGAGAGGAGCTACTATACCGAGATTGGATGGACTGATGATGGGGCGTGGCTCCTCCTCCTGGTCTTCGACGTGAAAGGACCGAGACAAGGCGTCTGCCTTGATATTCTTGTCTGCCGGGCGGAAATGAAGACGAAAGTCAAAACGAGCAAAGAACAGCGACCATCGTGCCTGCCGGGGGTTGAGCCTCTGAGCAGACTGCAGATAAGCCAGATTCTTGTGGTCGGTGTAGATCACCACGGGGTGTACTGCGCCCTCAAGGAGGTGGCGCCATTCCTCCAGAGCCATCTTGATGGCAAGCAACTCCCGGTCCCCGATGGAGTAATTCCGTTCGCAGGAGGTAAAAGCTTTGGAGAAAAAGCCGCACGTCACCATGCGTCCTGTGGAGGTCTTCTGGGTGAGAACGGCTCCTGCTCCCGAGGAGGATGCGTCCACCTCCAGGAAGAACTGCTTATCTGCCATGGGCCTGTGGAGAGCAGGAGCAGAAGAAAACGCATTCTTGAGAGTTAAAAAGGCGGAGTCGGCCTCAGGGGTCCAAGCCTTGGCGGGCGTCCCCTTCCGGGTTAATGTGGTGAGTGGTTTAACTACATCCGAGAACCGAGGAATAAACTGCCGATAATAATTGGCGAAGCCCAGGAACCTTTGGATCGCCTTGAGTCCCACTGGTCTGGGCCACTTCAGGACGGCGGACAGCTTCTCTGGATCCATCTCGAGTCCGGTATCGGAGACGATGTAACCTAAAAAGGGCAAGGAAGTTTGTTCGAATAAACACTTCTCATATTTGGCGTACAGTCGGTTCTCCCGCAACCGGCGTAGGACCCGCCGGACATCTCGCCTGTGAGTGGGCAGATCGGGAGAAAAGACCAGGATATCGTCCAGGTAGACCACGACACATACATAGAGAAGATCCCGGAAGACATCGTTTACGAATTCTTGAAATACAGCAGGGGCATTGCTCAAGCCGAATGGCATTACCTTATATTCGTAGTGGCCATCACGCGTGTTGAAGGCAGTTTTCCATTCATCGCCTGCTCGAATTCGGACGAGATTGTACGCACCCCGTAGATCCAGCTTGGTGAAGATCCGAGATCCCCGCAGCCGATCGAAGAGCTCGGGAATCAGGGGCAGCGGGTACCTGTTCTTCACCGTTATGGCGTTGAGTCCCCGGTAATCGATACACGGTCGGAGGGACCCGTCCTTCTTCTTTACGAAGAAGAAACCCGCTCCGGCGGGTGAAGAAGACTTCTGAATGAATCCTCGTGCTAGGTTATCCCTAATATACTCTGCCATGGCCTGGGTCTCGGGCGGGTTCAGCGGGTAGATGCGCCCTTTGGGGAGCGAGACCCCGGGGACCAGATCGATGGGACAGTCGTACGGCCTATGAGGAGGTAACGTCTCGGCTTCTTTCTTGTCGAAGACGTCCGCATAGGACCAGTAGGCTGACGGCAGACCGGGTAAGGCTGCCGGAGAGGGAGGCATCCGAGCGGGACTTACGGGACGAAGACATCGACTGTGGCAATTCGGGCCCCACCGCAAGACTTCACCGGTTCGCCAATCCAGCACGGGTTCATGTACGCGAAGCCATGGCAAGCCCAACAGGAAGGGAGGGGAAAGGGATGGCAGAACATAGAAAGTGAGACGCTCCGTGTGCAGAGCTCCCACTTGTATCTCCACTTCACCTGTGATGCTTGTTACTGAATCTCGTAGAGGTCTTCCATCAACGGCAGTGATGGTGCGTGGATGCTGTAGAGGATGGATGGGTATACCAAGGCGCTGGGCCGTCTCCTGCTGTACGAAGTTGCCAGCTGACCCGGAATCCAGATATGCCATCTCCGAATGGCGTAGACTGCCGACCCTCACCTGGATAGATATTGTAAGAGGTTGAGAGGAATCGCCCTCGCCTAGGTTGGCCTCTCTTACCTGACCTAGACGGAGAAGTTTTCCGGCCGCTTGGGGCACTGCCGACGGAAGTGACCGGATCCTCCGCAGTAAAGGCACAGGCCCCGGGTAATCCTCTCCTCTCTCGTCTGGGTACTCAAGCGGGTGCGATCAACCTCCATGGACTCGTGGCCCGATTGGGATGCTGAGGGTGCAGGAAGAAGGGGTCGCTGGAACGTGGGAGCCAGACGGGGAGATCGCCTTTCCTGAGTCCTCTCCAATGTCCGCTCCTTGGACCGCTCCTGAAGGCGGCGATCGATCCGGACAGCCAGGGTAATGAGCTCCTCCAGGGAGTTGGGTAAATCCCGAACAGCCAGTTCGTCCTTGATGCGACTGGATAATCCCCGGCGGAAGACACCGATCAGGGGCTCATCCGTCCAGCGGAGCTCGGAGGCTAGGGTACGAAACCGGATAGCGTACTGGCCAACAGACAGGTTACCTTGCTGTAGGGTGAAGAGGGCCACTGTGGCGGAGGCTACCCGTCCGGGCTCGTCAAAGGTCCTACGGAACGTACCCAGGAAGGCTTGTAGGTTCGACACAATGGGGTCCTCTCTCTCAAGTAAGGGGTTAAACCATGCCAGTGCCTCTCCCTCGAGGTGAGAAGCCAGAAACGCCACCCTTGCCTCATCCGTCAGGAATTGGTGGGGTAACAACCGGAAATGGAGTTGGCACTGGTTAATAAACCCCCGACAAGCCTTAGGGTCCCCGGAGTACCTGGTAGGCTGGCACAGCCGTGGAGAAGATGCCGCACCAGCCGAGACTCCGGAGGATGGGGCGGAGACGGAACCCGAGGTCTCTGTCGTTCTCTGTAAGCTGATGAGTCGGTCGTCAACGGAGGACATGAAGGACAGCAACCGGGTCTGCATCTCCCTCTGGTGGTCCAATTCTTGGTGGAGACGAAACACCTGGGAGGAGAGAGAGGGGTCAGAGGCAGGGAGAAACCCTAAACGGGCCTCCAAGGACTGGATAAATGACACTATTTGGTCATGACTCTGACGGAGTCCGGCAAGCTCTCTCTGGGCATCAAACCTAGCGTCAGCGGGGTCCATGGCCGGGGCAAAATCTGTCACGCCCTAGGGGCGAACGAGACGTGGACCCGCTGGACCGCTGCCGGGGCGGATGCTGATACCAGGTTAGGGAGAGAGAGCCGGACTAGAATCTATATTGCATAAAGGGTTTTATTGAAACACGGAGTCTACCCCTAGGGAAGGCCACAGGGCCCCCTCACAGTTCCGTCCTCCGGAGACGCCCGGGAAGGCCTTGACCCCTATACAGGGATTTGCTCCCAGCACGGAGCTCCGGAAGGTCTGTGAGCGGGAGTACCCGTGTTCAACCGACCCCAGGCGGTAAAAGAAAAACAGAGGAATAACACAATAATGCACGAAACCCAAAGAACAACAAAAGTAGTAAAAATGAAGAACACTACGGAGGCAGGCCTGGAGGAAGGCTAGAGAACCAACACCAGGACGGTCCGGATAAGTGGCAGAGGAGCTGCACGGAAACAGCACGGAGAATTGCGACCACCACGGAGTCCGGTCCGGGGGAAGTCCAGGGAAACCACACAAGGACGGTCCGGAGGAAAGATAGTGACGCAGCACGGAGCAACACGGAGGCAGAACAGCGACACTGCAACAAGAACAAACAGATGAATGTTAAATACTGCAGAATCACAGCATACAATAGGACCAGGACCGGCAACTTCGGGATGAATGAAGTTGCCCCGGCAAGGTCCAGAAGCAAGTGCACACCTTATATACCTGCTGCCCTACAGGGACTGGCCGGGAGGCGGGGCAGCCTAATTGGCCAGCTGGCCCTATAAAGGTAACAGAGAGAGCGGCCCCGCCCCCTAGTGAACACACCGAGG
Source organism: Allobates femoralis (assembly GCA_033576535.1). Lineage (NCBI taxonomy): Eukaryota > Metazoa > Chordata > Amphibia > Anura > Aromobatidae > Allobates > Allobates femoralis. The sequence goes on from JARQOC010000002.1 coordinate 618,118,651, forward strand.
GGAAGCAGAGCGGGGCAGTAGTCAGGGAGCGACAGTCTGAGCAGCAGGTGTGCGATGGAGCACCCCGGAACCCTGGGATCGCCTGCGGACGGCCTGTAACCTGGAACCCCGACCCCGGAACCGGGAAGGAAGGGTAACTGCACGGGAAGAGGGACGAACCGGATGCAGGGCGGAGGTGCTGGACCGCGGGGCAGTTACAGTTACTATGCTCAAACTAAGCTACCACTATGTTGTTTCTGGATAGAATGTATGCAAGATCGTGTGGGAGGAGTTATATAGACCCCATGATGCTGGGTTACCAACTAAACACAGAAATGCCATAACAAAGCTGACTGTGTCATTACTATGATTGACAAGCATTCCCAGCATGTTTAGTATCTCAAAATCAGGCGTAAAACATGCTGGAGCGGTATCTTGAATCTTGTGAGGTGAGGACCAAAACACCAAGTACTGAGCATCATGAAGTATTTGTGCGAGCATCAAATAGTGATGAGTACGTTCGCTCATGACTAGTTATTTCCACATTTGTTTGCAGGGCAATTGGCATGCTCCTACCTTAATTTTTTGTCTTTTAGCATCCCCACAGCCATTTTACAGTACAGATATTCGGGTCCCCATTGACTTCTTTGGGGTTTGAAGTCTGCGGTCAAGTTCAGGTCAAGTTTGGGTCCCGAACCAACTTTTTTTTAAAGTCTAGTCGAACCTGGCGAACTCAAACATCCAAGAGTTTGCTACTAATTATTATTATTATTTATTTATAGAGCACTATTGATACCATGGTGCTTTACATGAGAAAAAGTTACATACAAACAAATTAAAAATGCAACGAACAAGCTAACAGTGAGACTGATACAGAGGGGAGAGAGGACTCTGCCCTTGCGGGCTTATATTCTACAGGGCAATGGGGAGAGAGTCAATAAGTTGGGTCTGCTCTGGTAGTGGTGGAGTGCCGGGTCCAGTGGTAGTGGAGCCAAATAACAATTTTTTTAGAGTGTTCATAATTAGGCATGATATATAATAAAATACTGATATATAATTAAACATGCCACTATAGTTTTTCTAAGCTATAGTCAGAGGTAGATATAACAGGTTGAAGAATTCCTCTAGATTTCTCTTTCTTAGGCTGAAGGCACACTGTTGTGAATCAAACATGGAGCACGTTTGATGCACGACAATGATGCAAGTGATATGCGTGTTTTTGGGTGTGTGTGGTGCGAGTGTGGTGCGTGTGGTGAGTGTGTCTGCCTGTATTCATGTGAGTGTGCTGCGAGTGTGAGGTGTAAGTGCGTGTGTGCTGCATGTGAGTGTGATGCTGTCCATGGTCCCAAAGGACCGCGGACAGCATATATCGTGGAATTTAAACTTCATGGCTGTCAATGCCCCGGAGTTTGAATTTCCCCTCTGTGCCGGTACAGTAACCAAATATCTTGTACCGCTGTGACAGCAGCGGTACAAAATGATTAGTTCAAAAACAGATGATTAGTCAAATTTAATGATTTCTCGGCTTTCTGTGGCTATTAATCACATCAGCAGCCTCTCTCTGCGAAGCATGTCTGCACAGAGGCTGCTGATGCGGCTCATAACCCAGTGTTCGTGGGGTTAATGACATGCTGGTGTGGTGGCACCATGTGTTTAGAAAGTGTCCTCACTCTCTTGATACATGTGTTTACATCTGTAAAATAATAGCAGCTATTTGTCGGCTTTTTAAAAAAAAACTGTCAAAAGCAATTTGCGTAACTAACAGACGCCGTATCTCCTGGCAGGGAACTCTCCAAGGGACTGTAAGCTCATTGCTTACAGTATCTGCTGCCGCTGTGTTAATGTACCTGTCCCTGCTGCGTTGTGCTGAACACTTAGACGCTCAGGTGCTGAACCTGGAGCTGTCCACTGTTCAGCACCATGCAGCAGGGACAGTTTCGCATGTACATTAACATAGCGGCGGCAGATACTGTAAGCGATGAGCTTACAGGTCCTTGGAGAGTTCCCTGCCAGGAGATGCGGGGTCTGTTAGTTACGCAAATTGCGTACCAACACGCTGCTGCTTTTGACAGATCTATTAAAAAGCCGACAAATAGCGGCTATTATTTTACAGATGATTTAACCCCTTCAGACCCATGGTGTGATGACACCATGTGTCAAGAGAGTGAGGACACTTTCTAAACACATGGTGCCAAAGCACCAGCATCCTATTAACCCAGCGAACACCGGGTTATGAGCCGCATCAGCAGCCTCTGTGCAGACATGCCGCGCAAAGACTGCTGATGTGGTTAATAGCCATAGAAAGCCCTGAAATCATTAAATTTGACTAATCATCTGTTTTTGAACTAATCATCTTGCACCGCTGCTGTCACAACGGTGCAAGATATTTGGTTACTGTACCGGCACAGAAGGGGAAATGAAAACACGGGTGCGAGTATCCCACCATGTGGTGTATGGGTGCGAGATTTTCTCGCGCCCATACACTTCTATTGCCCTCACGCACGTGAAAGTCGTGTGCAGTCGCAGCATGCTGCAATTGCACTTGCTCTCAACTCGAAGTGCGAGTTTAGTGCGTGGGACTCGCACCAGTGTGCCCTGCCTGATAGGGAAACACTGGTCTGAGTGCAATGCGTGTTTTTCTCACATTGCACTCACGCGAGTCTCATGCCAGTGTGTTCCCAGCCTTATTTTAATCAACTCCAGGCTTTCCCTAAAAAAAAAAATAGAAAAAACATCCATAGCTGTAGAATTTATTTTTATTTAAATATCAATTGATCCTATTTATTTTTATTGGTCTAAAGACTGTATATGAGTTACACCCACAACCCTTAATGGGGCGCCCCTGTGGTCTGGCCACCAATAATGCATATCTGTGATATCATGCCTGGAGGTAAGAAGAAGAAACTTTGCCAATACCTCCCAAATACACCCAAAACATCTGAACTCCAGGCCATTGAGGTGCTGGGTAGAAGAAACCCACATCTAGGGCAGTCCCCACCTACTGGCTGAAGGGAGGACTTGGGTTAAGGGTGGATGACAAAGAGGAGAGCTTCAAGTCAAGTCTAGGCAGCTTGCAAGGTAGCATGGAGTGTGGAGTGAAGCGCTAGGCCAAGGGCCTGGCTTGATGAATCTGCTGCCAGCTGTTGAGACTGGGCAGAGAAACTAGGTGCAGCAGGGGTACCAGATCCAACTCAATGAGGGATACATCAGGACCAGTTGTGAAACTGGAGGTCAGTGGGCTTCCAGTACAGTGACTTACCTTGTTTACCTTCCGAGGCTCAAGGGACTATAAAGGGTTAGAGGACAAACAACTGATGCTCACAGGACCAGCAGCTACCTGCCTGCAGAAACTGGCAACCACGGGACACTCAGGAGAGGACAAGGGGTAGCAAGTGTCAGAACTGGAAAAGGCAGCTGGAAGGCCAAATATACCCTGTGTCTCGGCAAGGTGGATTCCAAATACCTCTGGGCTAGTCAGGCCATAATCCTGATGAACTCCATACTCCAGCTGGGTTGTAACCTTGAACCACAAATAGAGGGTAAGTGTGGAGCCCACTGGGACGGGGTACTCGGTGCTGGACTGGGGGATCACGGGGTATCACAGCGGTCTTGGTCCAGACCATGCTCCAACCTTTACTTGTGGGTTATTTACAGACAATAAAGTCGTGACGCCACCCGGAGTATTGTGGCCAGAGGGGCCACCGCTGCCTGGTTGCAGCTGGGGATGGTGACTTAGGGGCAGCTGAGGTGGTAAGCCCTCTCTGGGAAGGGCTATAGGTCCCCAGGGCAGAAGTGGTAATAGTCTATGGTGGTTACGATGGGGGTTGTAGTCGACACAGGCAGTTACTTTGCAGTTGCAGCACTGGTTGTCTTGGTGCTAGATGAGGTGTTGTAGTAGGTGTAGTTCACTTACTTTCCTACTGCTGCAGCCTTTCCAATCAGTCTGTGAAGAGAGCACTCTCCGGCTCTGCAGGTGAAATATTGGGCAAATGGCGCAATTAACAGACAGAATCACAGTTCGAAGTTTCTTTTGGTCTTTTACTTAGGATGTAATTCATTAAAGTATTGTCCACAGAGTCTGTTTGGGGTTCAGGGTCTCTCCCACCCAGCCAGATCATCTTGGCTCCCTTTCTGCACTGTGTGTGGCCCCTGCTGCTACGTAAGCTCTGCTGCCGGCCCTGTTCCTCCTCCCGGGTACCAGTCTGATAGGCAATTCGAGTCCTTTATATCTATCCTGAACTATGTGGCATTGCTGTATCCTGATACAGGTGAAGAATGTGGAATCTTCACTAATCCGATGTTCACTGTGCTTTCTGTTTCATGCACAGTCCCAGATCCGGTATCCGTTCTGTGCGCTCCTCTGGGGTGAGTTTCAGGGTAACTCGGTCTCCCTGGTGTGTTCCTCTCTGCTCCTGTCTCCTTTCCTCAGAACCTGGCTTGGCCTAGAACTGGTTAGTGGACCTCGGGCTGAGCTTAGCACTGCTCTTTTACACCCAGGTCGTCTTCACAGTCCTCCTAGGAACTGCACTGCCCTCTTCCTCTCCACACCAGTATATATAAGGGAGAAGCTTGGTCTCCCACTTCTGCCCCGGAGGTGCTTGTGTTGTGTGGGGAGTTAACCCTTTGTGTTGTTACTGTGGCACATGAACCCTGGGGTGCCACATAAGAACCGCAAGACTTTGTGTTGTCTGAATCTTCCTGCGCCCTCCTGCAGTACTACTCTCACCCTTCTCTGCACCATCCTATCCCTCCATCTCCACATTCCAAGGGGACCCCTGCCCTGACTGGAGAGGCCTTAACATCTGTCTGCCACACCATCCTCTCTTGGAAGCCCCCACAGCAGCCTCTGGCCAGCTATGGTCAAAAAACTCCAGTTGGCGTCACAAACTATTACTTGCCTGCAAGTATCCCCTTAACATGTTCGGCCTAGACCACAACCTTTGTGACCCTTGCGCTGTTTAACCCCTGGATGGTCGAGTACTCCGGCCCTATGACCACGAAACTACCACTTCCTTACGCCTCTTTCACACATCCGTACAAAACATGCACGTGTAAGAGAGGCCATTTTGGGGGGGAAGGCATGTCTGCGTCTGTCACGGATTGTGTGACATACATGTGCTCTCTGGTTGCTATCTGTGTGCCATCCAGATAGCATATGGACAGCAAGTCGTTGTATACTCATCTCTCTCTTTTCTGGGACCACTGCAGCTCACAGTGCAGTGAATATTTCATGAGACTAATGAGCGGCCTCGGAAGTAAGAGGGACAGGAAATTGCTGGAGACAGGTGAGAATGAAATTATTTAGTTTTTAAGCTAAAAATTCCTGGTACATATCCATGCAAATGTATGTCACACAGATGACATCCATGTGCAGGACGTTTTTGGCATGGACTCATTCACTTGAATGTGTCCGTGTGTCCATGCTGCTGCTGAAAAATGGACATGTCTCTGTGAGGAACACACGGACACACATCTGCTCCACATGGAGACACAGTTCATGTGGTATCACAGACATCTGAAAGGGGCCATAGAGTAGCGAGTGTCTCCGCATGTGGCCTGCTTCACACATCCATGCAAAACACAGACGTGTGAGACAGGCCATTTTTGAGGGTTCGTGTATCCATGAGTCACACATGTGACACATTTGTGTGCTGTCCATGTACTATTCGTGGATAGCACACAGACAGCCTGTCATTGTATAGTTACCTGCCTCCAGTGCTGCCTGTTCCCCTCTCTTCCAGGGCCGCTGCTTCACTCAGTGTAGTGAATATTAGATGAGAGTAATGAGCGGCCCTGGAAGTGAAAGGAACAGGCAGCGTTGGATGAAGGCAAGTGCTGTGTGCAGGACGTTTGTGGCCAAAAGTGGTCTGTAGTGCCTGAAAAAAATGGACATGTTGCCATGTGGATCATACAGACACGGGTTTGTGACCCACCCCAGGGCCGTGGGGTACTCGGTTCCGGGCATTGATTCACAGGGGATGTCACGGGGGCCTGTGCCCACTCCCGTGGCCCTGGTGGTCACTTTAAGTCAGTAAAGACAATGAAGATAAAATTAGTGTGTGTAACGCCACCTACCGTTCCAGTATTGTTCCCGGAGCTGCGTGTCAGACCTCTGGGGTGATAGTGGGGCAGCCAGATGGTTACGCTCCCCATAGGTTGTTGACGTTTTTACACAGGGAGGCAGTTTACTACACGGTCTTTTTGTTTTATTTGTCCCTTCAATGCAGCAGTGTACGGCTCATCAGGTGAGGGAAATAAAGTATAGATACCGTTACACGGTAAGATATTGTGAACGATATCACTCAAACGTCACAGGTTTGGAGTCGTTCAAACGACATTGTTAGGACGTCGTTGCGTCGAACACTGAGATATGACTATGATAAATCATTGGACCGTTGATCACAGATTTGAGAACATGTTCTCAAATCTGACGATCTGCGATCAGCCAACCTGCTGCTTTGTCGTGTGTGACACCGCGATAACGATGACGTTTGGGATTTCTGGAATTGTGAAACCAATCTCGTAGGCATACCTTGGTGTTGTTTTTTCCACGCCCCATCTGTGCCGATTGATGGCAAGTACTGTGTTCCGATTGGCTGGCGTTGGTTCATGGCAAAGTCGCCATATTTGATCTTTCATGCGTTGATCAGTAGACTCATTCACGTTTTTATTCTTTAAACTATCAGTAAATACATTTAAACAAGGAGACTCATTAAAGTCACCATCCTTTCCTCTAGGCGTTTAGGTACCCACGTGTGGTCGCAAATTTGCATGTGATTGTTGTATATATATATATATATATATATATATATATATATATATATATATATATATATATATACACTAGCTGTACTACCCGGCTACGCCCAGGTTAATAAATAACTACTGATAGCTATAACAAAATAGGATTTGAATATGTCATATTAATGACCTGTAGGAAAATAGAAGCTGAGCTGTGAATGGTTGCTATAGGCAGCCTAATAAATCTCCTGGCCGGGCAGTATATATTACCTCACACATACACATAAAAGACAGCTCTTGTGACTGACATCTGCCTTAATTCCCTATATGGCACGTGTTGCACATTGGCTGTTTTTATTCAGATGGTTTTTTGGAAATTACCAGATGTATGAGGCGAGTTGTGTGAGGCGATTTGTGCTCATCTGTGTCTGTCTGTGTGGTGTGTGTCCCTGGGGTGTGTGTGTCCTTGGGGTGTGTGTGTGTGTCCCAGTGGTATGCGTGTGTCCCTGTGGGGGGGTCCCTGTGGTGTGTGTCCTTTTGAGGGGAGGGGTGTCCATGTGGTGTGTGTCCTTGTGGGGGGAGGGGTGTCTCTGTGGTGTGTGTCCATCCCTATGGAGTCTGTGTGTTCCTGTGGGGTGTGTGTCTCTGTGTCCCTGTGGGGTGTGTATGTGTGTATGTCCCTGGGGTGTGTGTGTCCCTGTGGGGTGAGTGCATATGTCCCTTTAAGGTGTGTATGTATGTGTCCCTGTGGGGGAAGTCTGTGTGGTGTGTGTGTCTCTGTGTTGTGTGTGTCTCTTTGTGGTGTGTGTGTTTGTGATCGGGTGCGTGGTGAGTACCCAATGTTGTAGCTCCACCTTAGCTGTTACTCTTCGTGTGCATGTGGTGTGTATACATGTCGCCGTGCAAGGTGAATATTCCATGTCAGGGCCCCACCTTAGTGACTATACGCTGGTATATGCTGTTAGTCTTTGGTGCTGTCATTAAGCCCCTCTCATTCACAGCTGTCAACTGGTAACTGTTACTTTTTCCCCATTACGTAGATAGGGCCAAAATTGTTTGGTGAATTGGAAGGCGCGGGATTAAAATTTCGCCTCACAACATAGCCTATGACGCTCTCGAGATCCAGGCGTGTGACTGTCGCAACTACAGCCACAAAATTTTGCACAGTGTAGATACCAATCCCGGACATACACACACACACACATACACACATTCAGCTTTATATATTAGACTAGATGTCGGCCCGATTCTAACGCATCGGGTATTCTAGAATATAGAAATAGAGATTGCATGGGGAAGGCAGTGAGGGCTGAATTGGGAGGAACTTTGAAGAAGGAACGGCGGGGAAAGGACGGAGTGGCAGAAGGGAGGAGGGTGGACAGAGCAGCAGGGGTGAGGTGGATGTAGGACAGAGCGGCAGGGGGGAGGAGGACGGAGGACGAAGCGGCGGGGTGGGGGAGGACGGAGGATGGAGTGGCAGAGGAGAGGAGGAAAAAGGAAGGAGAAGGAAGCGGTGGGGTGGTGAGGATGGAGTGGCACAGGCAGGGGAGGATGAAGTACAGAGCAGCGGGGGGTGGAGGACAGGATGAAGCGGTGGGGTGGGAGAGGGCGGAGCAGTACAGGCAGGGGGAGGACAGAGGATGGAGTGGCAGGGGGGAGGAGGATAAAGGAAGGAGGAGGAAGCAGTGGGGTGGGGGAGGAGGTGCAGCACAGGAAAAGGGAGGACAGAGCAGCAGGGGGAGGATGGAGCACAGAGCGGCGGGGGGAGGAAGACAGAGGACGAAGCGGTGGGGTGGGGAGGATGGAGCAGCATAGGCAGAGGGAGGAAGGAGTGGCGGAGAGGAGGAGGACAAAGGAAGGAGGAAGCGGTGGGGTGGGGAGGATGGAGCGGCACAGGAAGGGGAGGACAGAGCAGCAGGGGGAGGACGGAGCACAGAGCGGTGGGGGGAGGAAGACAGAGGACAAAGCGGCAGGTGGGGAGGATGGAGCATCACAGGCAGGGGGACGGAGGATGGAGTGGCGGAGGGGAGGAGGACAAAGGAAGGAGGAGGAAGCGGTGGGGTGGGGAGGATGAAGTCGCACAAGCAGGGGAGGACGGTGCGGCAGGGAGAGGACGAATCACAGAGCAGGGGAGGAGGATGTAGGATGAAGCGGCAGAGTGGGGGAGGACGGAGCAGCACAGGCAGGGGGAGGACGGGGGATTGAGTGGTGAAGGTGAGGAGGACAAATGAAGGAGGAGGATGGAGGGGCACAGGCAGGGGGTGGACAGAGCAGCAGGGGGAGGAAAGAGCAGCAGGAGGAGGACAGAGCGGCAGGAGGAGGACAGAGCGGCATGGGGAGGACAGAGCGGCATGGGGAGGACAGAGCGGCAAGCGGAGGACGGAGCACAGAGCGGATGGGGAGGGGAGGATGGAGGACGAAGCGGCGGGGAGGGGAGGCCAGAGCAGCACAGGCAGGGGAGGACGGAGGATGGAGTGGTGGAGGGGAGGAGGACAAAGGAAGAAGGAGGAAGCGGTGTGGTGGGGGAGGATGGAGCGGCACAGGCAGGGGGAGGACGGAGCACAGAGCGGCAGGGGGGAGGAGGACAGAGGACAAAGCGGTGGCGTGCGGGAGGATGGAGCAGCACAGGCAGGGGGGACAGAGGAGGAGGGGGACAAAGGAAGGAGGAAGAAGCGGTGGGGTGGGGAGAGGATAAAGCGGCACAGGCAGGGGGAGGACGGAGCACAGAGCGGCGGGGAGGAGAAGGATGGAGGACGAAGCGGCGGGGTGGGGAAGGCCAGACCAGCACAGGCAGGGGGAGGAGGGAGGATGGAGTGGTGGGGGGGAGGAAAAAGGAAGGAGGAGGAAGCGGTGGGGTGGGGGAGGATGGAGCGGCACAGGAAGGGGGAGGACAGAGCAGCAGGGGAGGACAGAGCGCAGAGCGGCGGGGGGAGAAGGACAGAGGACTAAGCGCGGGGTGGGGGAGGATGGAGCAGCACAGGCAGGGGAGGACGGAGCACAGAGCGGTGGGAGGAGGAGGACGGAGGACAAAGCGGCAGGGTGGGGGAGGATGGAGCAGCACAGGCAGGGAGAGAACGGAGTATGGAGTGGCAGAGAGAAGGAGGACAAAGGAAGGAGGAGGAAGCGGTGGGGTGGGGGAGGATGCAGAGGCACAGGCAGGGGGAGGATGAAGCGGCAGGGGGAAGCCGGAGCACAGAGCTGTGGGGGAGGGGAGGATGGAGGACGAAGTGGTGGGGTGGGGGAAGCCAGAGCAGCACAGGCAGGGTGAGAATGGAGCGGCAGGGGAGGACAGAGCGGCAGGGGAGGACAGAGCGGCAGGGAGAGGATGGAGCACAGAGCGGCAGGGGGGAGGAGGACAGAAGACAAAGTGGCGGGTGGGGGAGGATGGAGCAGCACAGGCAGGGGGAGGACGGAGTGGCAGGGGGAGGACAGAGCGGCAGGGGGAGGACAGAGCGGCAGGGAGAGGATGGAGCACAGAGCGGCAGGGGGAGGAGGACAGAAGACAAAGTGGCGGGTGGGGGAGGATGGAGCAGCACAGGCAGGGGGAGGACGGAGGATGGAGTGGCGGAGGGAAGGAGGACAAAGGAAGGAGGAAGCGGTGGCGTGAGGGAGGATGGAGTGTCACAGGCAGGGGGAGGATGGAGCACAGAGCGGCGGGGGGGGGGGAGGAGGACGGAGGACGAAGCGGTGGGATGGGGAAGGCCAGTGCAGCACAGGCAGGGGAGGACGGAGGATGGAGTGGCGGGGGGAGGAAGATAAAGGAAGGAGGAGGAAGTGGTGGGGTGGGGGAGGATGGAGCAGCACAGGAATGGGGAGGACAGTGAAGCAGGGGGAGGATGGAGCACAGAGCGGCGGGGGGAGGAAGACAGAGGACGAAGCGGTGGGGTGGGGGAGGATGGAGCAGCACAGGCAGAGGGAGGAAGGAGTGGCGGAGAGGAGGAGGACAAAGGAAGGAGGAGGAAGCGGTGGGGTGGGGGAGGATGGAGCGGCACAGGAAGGGGAGGACAGAGCAGCAGGGGAGGACGGAGCACAGAGCGGTTGGGGGAGGAGGACAGAGGACAAAGCGACGGGTGGGGGAGGATGGAGCAGCACAGGCAGGGGGAGGACGGAAGATGGAGTGGCAGAGGGGAGGAGGACAAAGGAAGGTGGAGGAAGCGGTGGGGTGGGGGAGGATGGAGTGGCACAGACAGGGGGAGGATGGAGCACAGAGCGGCGGCGGGGGGGGAGGAGGACGGAGGACAAAGCGGCGGGGTGGGGAAGGCCAGAGCAGCACAGGCAGGGGAGGACAGAGGATGGAGTGGTGGGGGGGGCGGAGGATAAAGGAAGGAGGAGGAAGCGGTGGGGTGAGGAAGGATGGAGCGGCACAGGAAGGGGGAGGACAGAGCAGCAGGGGGAGGACGGAGCACAGAGCGGTGGGGGGAGGAGGACAGAGGACAAAGCGGTGGGGTGGGGGAGGATGGAGCGGCACAGGCAGGGGGAGAATGGAGTATGGAGTGGTGGAGGGGAGGAGGACAAAGGAAGGAGGAGGAAGCGGTGGTGTGGGGGAGGATGCAACTGCACGGGCACGGGGAGGATGAAGCGGCAGGGGAGAGAGGAGGATGGAGGACGAAGTGGTGGGGTGGGGGAAGCCGGAGCAGCACAAGCAGGGGAGGCTGGAGCTGCAGGGGGAGGACAGAGCACAAAGCGGCAGGGGAGAGGAGGATGGAGGATAAAGAGGCAGGGTGGGGGAGGCCGGAGCAGCATAAGCAGGGGGAGGACGGAGGATGGAGTGTCGGAGGGGAGGCGGACAAAGGAAGGAAAAGGAAGCGGTGGGGTACGGGAGGAGGGAGCGACAGGGGGAGGATGGAGCACAGAGCGGCTGGGGGGAGGAGGAGGACAGAGGACAAAGCGGTGTGGTGGGGGAGGACGGAGCAGCACGGGCAGGGGGAGGATGGAGGATGGAGTGGCTGAGGGGAGGAGGACAAAGGAAGGAGGAGGAAGCGGTAGCAGAGGATGGAACGGCACAGGCAGGGGGAGGACGGAGCACAGAGCGGTGTGAGGAGGAGAATGGAGGACAAAGTGGCGGGGTGAGGGAGGATGGAGCACTGTACGGCAGCTCAGTGGTTAGCAGAGTATACAGGGGCTCAGTGGTTAGCCGAGTATACGGTGGCTGAGTGGTTAGCACTGTGCGGTGACTCAGTGGTTAGCACTGCGCGGTGGCTCAGTGATTAGCACTGCACGGTGGTTCAGTGGTTAGCACTGCACGGTGGCTCAGTGGTTAGCAAAGTATGGTCGCTCAGTGTTTAGCACTGTACGGTGGCTCAGTGTTTAGCACTGTACGGTGGCTCAGTGGTTAGTACTGTACGGTGGCTCAGTGTTAGCAGTGAGTGCAGTGGGCAGAGCAGTCAGCGCAGCAGCGCGGTGGGCAGAGTGGTCAGCGCAGCAGCGCAGTGGGCAGAGTGGTCAGCGCAGCAGCCTGGTGGGCAGAGTGGTCATCGCAAAAGCGCGCTGGGCAGAGTGGTCAGCACAGCAGCGCGGTGGACAGAGTGGTCAATGTGGTGGACAGGTGGCGAGGGGCAGAATGGAGCGTGCGAGGCAGGATGGATGGCGGCTGCGGCGGCGGGCTCGCACTCACTCACACACCCAGGGTTGGGGTCTCCAGTTTAACGGTTCGGGGTTAAACTCCCACACTGTGTCAAGAGATGGTTCTCTCTACGGGACCAGACCCTTCTGGTTGGTAGTACTGGGTCCAGATTGGGGTGCACCGTAACTCCTGGTGCCCCTAGGATCTCATCCAGTCACAACGACCTTCCCCTGCTTGTCTCTCTCTCTCTCCTACTCACTAACTGCAAACCCACCCATACACTTTTACCTCCCATGTGACTCCTTCTACTAGACGCGGTCTTCCCTGCAGCGTGTTTACTCACAGTCCTCTACTCTAGGGTGTGCATGAATGCGTGTTGTGAGGGTCCCTTGTTTACCATTCCAGTTCCCTTAGTCACAGGAATACCACACACTCTTATTTGGGTGCAGTACCCCTCTATGGCGACCCGAATAGTGGGGTGACACATTCCCCCTTGGTTAAGCTTGCTCGACCATGAGCGACCCGACCCGTCACAGAGTTTAAATTTGCATTTATGTAACAGTAACAGTAACAAAAATGTTCAGCATTTTTACTTCTTCCCTTCGCGGGAGGCACCTTACTTAAACGTTACTACGTAGGTAAACAGGACCAACCAAAATGGAAAACAAAAAATCAAGAAAAACACACACAATACTGACCAAAACATGGCCTGTTTCAAATACAGATCCGATGGTCAGTGTCTCTTACTTGCAGCAATGTCCATCGCACCACCGGTCTGTCTTAAGGCCCCGTTACACTGCACGACATCGTCAATGACATCGCTGATACACCACGGGTTTGGAGGCATTCCAGCGACATCGTTACGATGTTGTTGCGTGTGACTCTGCCAAGTTGTGACGATAAATCGTTGGATTGCTGATAACAGGTTTGAGAACATGTTCTCAAACCACACGATCAACAATCAGCCAACCTGGTATATAGTGGTGTTTGACACCGCGATAAAGATGTTATTTGCCCATTCGCCCATTCACTGCAATGAGCAGGGATCGTTCGCTGGGTTTTGCGAACGATACCTGCTCACAGCATCATTGGTGAGTTGTCCACGGTATCTAGACGTGGGACATCTCACCAACGATGTCTGAAACGCCCACGAGACCGTTGCGGACATCGTACCAACGTCGTGCCATGTAATGGGGGCCTTTAAAGGTACAATTTTTTTTCTTTCTTCAAAGAGTCCAAAAGCTCAACAATGATGAAAGAGTCTATATATTGTCAATCAGCATACATAGAATTTACCAACTTATAAACCCTTAGAGCGTACCACCCCCTAGGCCTTAAGTGCCTCTCATAAGACACCCGATCGTTCCGGTATAGATCCCGGTCTGGATATCCCTTAGAGAGGTAGGCCTCCACATCCCTGCAGCTCACAAAAACTTCCTCCTCCAACGCTGGCTCCCAGATAAACCCCACAGTACCTTGTCGCTGTTCTCCTGGTGCCACCGCTGGGTCGTTCCTGGCTCATGCTTTGACCAGGAGATTTTCTTGGTCCTGTGCCCACCAGTGCTCTTAGCGGCGTTGTCGCTCTGCTTGATCAACTTGGAAGCGCTGGTATGCAAAGTCTGGGCGGTCCGGGGCCAGAGCTGGAGCATGGTCCCGCACATCGGTCAGGGCGGCTGCACCAACCCGTCCAACTGGTCGGTCCTGCAGCTGTTCCCACCATAAGGCGCAGGGCTCCGATGTTCCGACCACCTCCGAGACTTCAGCCTCATCCTCTTTGAGCTCATCCTCCTCTGCGAGATCCCCATGGCTGGTCAGCTCCTCCATCATCGGCTCCACCACTACTGTAGGCATCACCGCTGGGACCTCCAAGGCATCTTCCTCAGGCACGTCAGGCATCACCGGGACTTCCAACTCGGCTTTGGTCAACTCCCTTCCTTCAGGAGCTGGCTGGTCTGCCAGCTGGTCAACCCTACAAACCTCGGGCTCACCCTGAGGTTGGTCTCTTGCCCTTGGCTCCAAGACAGGAGTGTCTGTTAACCTCAGGTCATCAGGCTCTAGTTGCACAGCTCACTGGGCAAGGGCATGGAGGGTATCAGCACTTCAGCGCCGGAAGGCCCAACCCAGCGATTCAGTCAGCCGGGTTCTTAGGTCTCTGATGGCTGCCTCCCAGAACTCAGCGTCGTTGCCCCCATCTGGGAGCAAAGAGGCACCCTCCTCTAGGGCTTCAGGGCTACCAACTTGCCCCATCTCACAGGCCGGGTATAGCGGGTTTCCAGATGCCATTGAGGAACCGTCGACCACACCAGTCTCCTCGCTGTTGTTCTCGCCTCCTTCTGCCTTGCCCTTCCAGCCACCATTTACAGTCTCCATCAGGGGCAGTCCAATCTCAGGCCCGCCCCCTTGGTTTCTCCCTGGCAACTCAGGCGGGTCTGGAGTTTCACGCCTCTTGCAGGACCCTCCCATGATGGGGGGCTGAGGCATGCCCTCGGGCCTGCACAGAGCGTCAATTCTCTGACTTTGGAGTCCATCAATAAAGCTCTCTTTAAAACACAGTCCAAGGTGTACAGTACCCGTCGGTGACGGGCATGGGATCCTGTTTCTGACGCCAAAAAATTGAGCCGTGGTGACGACTCACGGGGGATGTCACGGGGCCCTGTGCCCAGTCCCGTGGCCCTGGTAGTTGCTAAAAGTCAGTAAAAACAAAAAATAAAAATAGTTTGTGATGCCACCTACAGTTCCAGTATGGTTATCGAAGCTGCGGGTCAGACCTCCAGGGTGATGGTAGGGCAGCCAGATGGTTACGCTCCTCGGGCAGTTGTTGAAGTTTTTACACAGGGAGGCAGCTTAACACATGGCCTTTTCCCTGCAATGCAGCAGTGTTCGGCTCCTCGGGTGAGGGAAATGAAGAACGTCACATTAGTCATTAACTCTGATTAGGTTTTACTTGCAGATCTTTAGGCAGGAAAACAGGTTACACAGTCTTTCGGGTCTTTCTGGCCTGGGTAGTAACCAGGGAACCGGAATGATTTCCTCAGGTCTCTCGGTGGTGTGCCTGCCATTCCCTACCGGTCCCTTCACTACGCTCAACTTCTCCTCAAAACCGTGCAGCGCTTCCGCACGCAGAGCTTTGAGCCAGCTCCCCTGGGTCTTTGGTGGGCGACTTTCGTTTAGTTCCCCTGACCCTAGTTCGGCGTACCTTTTCGAGGTATACGCCGGGACTTTGGCCGCAACTTCCTGCAGAAGCTCAGGACGTCCAGTTTAACGGTTCGGGGTTAAACTCCAGCACCGTGTGAAGAGCCGGTTCTCTGTACGGGACCAGACCCTTCTGGTTGGTAGTACCGGGTCCAGATTCGGGGGCATCGTAACTCCTGGTGCCCCTAGGATCTCATCCAGTTACGACGACCTTCCTCTGCGTCATCCTCTGCTTGTCTCACTCGCCTACTCACTAACTGCCAACCCACCCATACACTTTTACTGCCCACGTGACTCCTCCCACAGGACTGGGTCTTCCCCGCAGCGGGTTCACCCACAGTCCTCTACTCTAGGATGTGCATGAATGGATGTTGTGAGGGTCCCTTGTTTACCATCCCAGTTCCCTTAGTCTGGCTTCACACCACGGCACAAACAGGTCTGGGGCTGTCTGGGGTGAGCCTGACAGAACCGGAGGGCAAATATGCCCTCTGGTCCTGTTTGTAGCCGGAGTCTGAAGAGCACAGCTAAGGTAGGTGTCCCCTGCTAAAATGGTGCTGAACCACTTCACAGGGGACAGCTACCTGGTGCTGAAGTTCAGCGTAGCTCACGCTGCACTTCAGCCGCCAGGTGTCTGGTTCCCGGATCCTCCCGGGTCTGGGCGCCATAGACTCCCATGTTAGGGAGCGCCGGATTGCCCCGGATTCGGGAGGATCCAATTTGGGCAGATTTTTCGCCCCGGACACAAAAACATTGCAAGCAATGTTTTTGTGTCCAGCAAAAAAATCCAAAGTGTCCTGGATCCTCCTGGACAGATGGAAAACGGATGGAACATAGCTGTCATCCAGCTCCATCCGGCTCCATAGGGCTGTACAATGTCAAAATCAGGCTGTCAGGTTCACCCCGGACAGCAGCGGACCTGATTGTACGGTGAAGTGAAGCCAGCCTTAGTCACAGGAATACCACACATTCTTATTTGGGTACAGTACCCCTCCATGGCGTCCCGACCAAATTTGCTTCACATGGAGACCCCGTTCATGTGGTATCACAGACATGACATCATAGAGTAACATTGCTGTCCGTATTTCCGGTATGTGTCGATATAGACCACACACGTCCCGGAGGCACGGTTTTGTGAAAGAGGCCTGTCCATGCCTCGGGCATGCTGCTGCATAGAGAGCACACATGCCGGAGACACAGACATATGAAAGAGGCCTCACTCAACCCTTTGCTAAGGAGACAATTAACAAATGATTGCATAACTGATGGGCGGGCAGGTAAGGATCATCACTACAAGGCTTCATACTCTGGACAGGACTTGTGAAAGAAGAAAGAAGGAAGTATATGCCAGTGACCTGTATATGCTCCTTTATTTATAGAGTAAATGAATCTTATCATACAAATAACATCTTTCTGTGGTGCTGGACTTTGACTGCTTTGTCTCACTTAGTATTTGTCCTTACACGTTGTCCAAAGCATGCATTCAACGACTAAAAATACCTTACCTTGTTTGTTCAGGGTCTGTGGAGCTGGTGAGGACGTGAGAAGACCGAAAGGATTTGCTGGGGCTCAAAACCAGAAAACTTCATCTTCCAACAGGGTTGGATATTATTTCAAAACACCACAGACCACAAAGGGGTAAGTTTATAGCCATCTTTATATTCAAACTGAGCTAAGATTATTGATTTTTGAAACCCTACAAATGTTTCTCAAAATACGGTACTTGTATTAAAACAGAACTCAGATTTCTTTTTTTTTTTTTTGCAAATTAACAAAAATTCAACTTTTACATGGGCTACTTTTAAATTACATTTTGCTTTTTGCAATATATATATATATATATATATATATATATATATATATATATATATATATAATTTTGTTTTTTTTATCACATTCTGGCTTTCAGCAGACCTTAGGTTTTGGATATGTGCACAAGTATAAGATCTGCAGCAGATTTTTGTGCTGGAAAAATACATAAAATGAGTGTTTTGTTACACTTTTTTATATTTTTTTCATTGAAAAATGCTGGAAGCACTGACCTGCTGAAAAGGTGAAAAATGCTTTGATGTTAAGTCCCAAGACCAAAAACAATTCAATTAATTCCCAATACCAATAGTTTTTAAGCGAGCTTTAATGGCGGGTTTACACGTCGCGATATCGCAGTACAATTTCAATCAAAAGTCACGTGGTTCAATCGTCGGAGGCAAAATCGCTCCTGCGTTGTATGGTGTGAACGTCCAATACGATGCAGGAACGATGTCAATGCGATATCGGGGATCGAATGAGCGTGCTATTCAATGCTCCGATATTGCATAGCGATTGAAGCCGGATCGTGCTGTGTAAACGCCCAATTACGATGCGATTTCATACGTCACCCATTCACTCCCATGTTAACTATGCGATCCTGGGTTGGGAGGCGGAGACATCGCACGGACGTTGTAATACGATATCGCAGCGTGTAAACATTCAATGCGATACGGGAGGAACGTGCACTAATTGCGCGCTCCCGCGCAATTGAGTTGCGATATCGAAACGATATCGTGGCGTGTAAACCCGCCATAAACATGCATCTCTTTATACTGGCCTATCGCCTCACCTCACTTGTTTAACTACAGTATCTTCCCTTTTCCAAATCTGGCCTCTTGTGTCATCTGTCTGTCCCCCAAGCATAATATAGCACTTTATCTGTACTTGTACAGATCCCGACCGGTGACTGGTTCATGCAGCGTTACGTGAATCCCCTATTTAATATATTGATTAGCTGTACCATATATGACGGCAACTTTTACCATTTACCTTTTGTGCCTCCCCTATTTCCTCATAGACTGTAAGCTTGTGACCCGCCACAGAGCCGTGGGGTACTCTGTTTCGGGCGTTGATTTACCGGGGAAGTCACTGGGCTGTTGCCCGATACTGTGGCCCTGGTGGTCACTGAAAAGAGTTAATAAGCAGCAAAATGGTTACGCTCCCAGTACATGAAGCAGGATCCCCGGGCAGTAGGGGAAGTTATGGTTACGGACAGTTTTTATTTACACAGGGATGCAGCTACACCAGACCTTGCCACTGATTTTCCTCCCTGCTGCAGTCGGCGGTCCTCAGGTGGAGATAGAAAAAGGACGCCACACAGTCGTTTTTTTTTTTTTTATTCTGTACAAGTTAACTGGCAGTTCTTCGATAACACAATTCTTTTGGGTCTGCCTAGCCTGGGTAGTCACCGGGGATTTAGATGCTTTACTTGGGACCGTTGGTGGAATGCCTTCCGTTCCTGTTCGGTCCCTTCCTGCACTCTCTCCTGTCTCCTTCAACGCTCCCACATGCAGAGCCTGAAGCGATCTCTAAAAAATCCTCTCTGTGGGACTCCACACAGAGTTCTTGGTACCCTATACGGGGCCTTTTTCTGGGTGCGCCAGGGGTCGTCCATGACTTCCTTCTAGAAGCTCGGGCCTCCGGTACAACGGCTCAGGGATAGACACCCTCACCATTCTCAGAGCCGATTCTCTGTGTCGGGACAGATCCCTCTGGTCGGTAATCATACCGACTCCGGATTCAGGAGCACCACACTACCTGGTGCCCTTAGAATTGCGTTCCTTCCCGACAGCTTCTTCAGTCCTGTCTCCTCGCTCCTCAATGGAGGTCTCTGACTTGCCTAACTCTCCTCCCACCCACACACTTTTCTACCCTGTCACCCCTCCCATGGGACTGGGTCCTCCCTACAGCGGGTCCACCCACTGTCCCCTACCTAGGGTGTGTGTGGATGTGCTGTGTGAGGGTCCTTTGTGCAGCATCCCAATTCCTCAGTCACAGGAATACTACACACTCTTTCATGGGTGCAGTAGCCCTACGTGGCATCATGACCAGTGGGGTGCCACACTTGAGAGCAGGGTCCTCACTCTTCATGGTGTTTTAATTTTAGTTACTCTGTATTATCTCATTTTGTTTGTACATGTCTCCTCTGAATTGTAAAGTGCTGCGTAATATGTTGGCGCTATATAAATAAAATTATTATTATTAGTTTATGCTGAGATTTTGACTCCGTATTTTCACTGTGCAAAAAAGCACAGCAACTTGGGCATTTTTGATCCGTTTTGTGAGGATCCCTTTTTCAGCTGCAAAACTGGATCAGCTTTTCAAAAAAAAAAAACATCCAAAAAAGAGATGATCCCTTTTTGCTGCGTTTTTTTTTAAACCCGTAGACAATGGTGTCAATGGAAAAAGTGGATTATGGTGGTGTTACACGCTAGGATATCCTGAACGATATCTTTGAAACGTCACTGATATGTGATTGTTCAAAAGACATTGTTTGGGCGTAACGCCACCATTAGAAGAACGCCACACAAATTGACATGCTCCTTCTTTGTGAGGATCCACTTTTGAGCCAAAAAATGCCGCACTGCAAAAGGTTGTGTCTGAATGACAAATCTTAAAAACGTATTGACTTAACTGGGAAGCTCAGAAATTGATCTGATCCACTGTAGAAACAGATCCTCACAAAACATTGTGTGATTTATAAACATTTCAATTTCTCTTATGGTGGCGTTACACACTAGGTTATCGTTAGCGATATCCTTGGAACGTTCACGTGACCGTGATCGTTCCGACATCGTTAGTGCGCTGTCACACACAAGGATATTGTTAACGATATCCTATGCGGCAACGTACCAGTTAAATAGGGGATAAAGGACTGAACGATTTATTACAGCTGCAGGAATAGGAGCTTTTTGAACGATATTGTTCAAAAAGCTGTCACGCTGAACGATGCTGCTTCCTGAAGCAGCGTTAATTGGACGATGAACAATAGATTTGATGTCAGGATCTCAAATCTTTGATGAAGGATCCAACGATTTTTTTCTTCCTATATTGTTGGTTTACATGCAAGGACGCCCAAATGATATCTTTTGAACAATCACAAATCTGTGACATTTCAAAAGATATCGTTCAGGATATCCTAGCATGTAACACCACCAGTAGGCTGGTTTCACACTGCAGTTTTTTTCCTGATCAGGTTCGATCAGTTTGTGTGTCAAAACCAGGAGTGTCTCCAAAACTCAGAACAGGTGTCAGTCTTTTTCAATTATAGTTTTTCTCTCCTGGTTCCTTTCCTGGTTCCTCTCCTGGTTTTGGCACACAAACCTGATCGAACCTGATCAGGGAAAAAACTGCAGTGTGAAACCAGCCTTACTAGCACACTGAGTTTTAGGCTGGAAACACACTAGCAAGTGGAAAAATAGTCCGATTGATGGATCCCAGAGTCGGACGAGTGTAATGCAACTTTTGGTCAGTGTGGCTTCCGTGTGTTGTCCAAGTGCAATCCATTTTGTAGTCAGCAGCTATTTACTGTATTAGCATTCACAGGAACATTCCTACAGTTGTCTGAGCTACAAAATTATAATGTATCAATTGAAAATAGTATCCGACAGGTCCGTGTGCAGTCCGAGTGTGGTACGTCTTTTTTGTCGAACCCATAGACTTGCATTGGCGAGTCTCGTCCGACACTCACATGAAATAGCAGCATGTTGCGACTGAATTGTCATCCGAAATATTGTGGTTATATAAAACAAGAAATATAATTGTACATTTTCATGAACTGAATTTTTGAGAATTCTTCTGAAACATCTAAAATGGATTCCTTCTGTATACTCTCTGGGGTTTGTTTAATTGATATCATTATTTTGCATAAGTATACCTCATGTGGAATATGGCTCCCTGCCGAGGGAAGGAAGGATCCTGTATGAACTGAATCCGCTGTCTTTAATGATGATCTGGCAGGTTTTCCTGAAGGATTATTTAAACTTACTATTTCTGCCTTGAAGTCAGATCATGACTAAGGCTGGCTTCACACTGCGGTCAGGTTAGGTTTTGTGTTTGGGCCGCTTCACACTGCGGCATGATCCGGTCCGGGAGGACCCAGACAGCTGCGGACCGGATCAGCACACAGGACTGGGGGGCTATTATGCCCTCCGGCCCTGTGTGCAGAGGGCGCAGCTGCAGCCGCTGACAGGTCAGGACCGCGGCGCCCGCGGTCCTGAATTATCAGCAGCGGGAACTGCGTGCACTGCAAACAGGACCGAAAGGGCACAATGGCCCCCCAGTCCTGTGTGCTGATCCGGTCCGCAGCTGTCTGGGTCCTCCCGGACAGAACCAGACCGGCTCATGCTGCAGTGTGAAGCGGCCCTTTCAAAACCAGAAGTGACTCCAAAACCTAGAACAGATGTCAATCTTTCAATTATACTTTTTCTCTGCAAGTTCCTCTCATGGTTTTGAAACACAAAACCTGACCTGACCCAAGTGTGAAGCCAGCCTAAAGGTACCGTCACACATAACGATATCATTGCCGATATCGTTCAAAAGTCACGTTTTCTGTGATGCTTGAACGATGTTGAAACGACCTCGTTGCATGTGACACTGCAAACGATGAACGATTAGTCTGCTGATTGTTCATCATTTGATTTGAGGTCCTATCCTCAAATCTATCGTTGGTCGCCTGGTGGACACGCAGCATCACTGCGTGTGACACCGGGAGACGACCGATAAGCTAGCTGACAGCACCTCTCTGCAAGCGGTGGGAGCTGGTATCCCAGGTAAACTGCGGGTATCTAGGCAGCGTGCACTGCCTAGATACCCGATGTATACCTTGGATACCAGCCTTCTTCGCTCACCGGCTGGTATCCAAGGTACACAGCGGGTAACTAGGGACCCTAGTTATCCGCTGTGTACCTTGGATACCAGCCGGTGAGCGGAGAAGACTGGTATCCAAGGTTAAACTGTGGGTATCTAGGCAGCGCGCGCTGCCTAGATACCCGCAGTTTACCTTGGAGACAAGCCTGCTCCCGCTTACCGCAGGCTGGCAGCAGGAGCAAGACATTGTGGAAACAATATTTAAATCGTTTCCACGATGTCTCTGATCCATTGATTGCTGGTGAGTCTGCCTGTGTGACAGCTCACCAGCGATCTGAACGATCTTGTTAGCGATCGCACGTGCATGTGATTGCTAACAAAATCGTTCATCGCATCGCTGTGTGTGACAGCACCTTTAGGCTGCAAGCTAGCCGAAACAAGTTGCCCTGAAGACATGATAAACTGACCTGTGTGTTTACGTGCTAAGAAATCTGTTTTTACCTGAATATGAATAAATGGAAATTTTATAAAGAACTCGAGGTGCAATTTTCCTCAACTCGCTGGACAATTCTTGGAAGTGATTTGAATACCCCTTTTATCCTACCAAAATCAAGTGGATGCTTACTAAAGACCCGTTCATAGTCATGGACTACACTATAGACATTGTGCTTCTGGTGGGAAGGAGTGGAGTCAGTTCTGGCATGGACCTCCTGACACCAGTCCTCCAGCTGTCCCTTGGAATTGTTGTTCTCCGCTGGGTCTGGTGGGGTCAAGGGTTCCACTGTATGAATGGAGTTGTTATCTACAGTGAACAGCTTGGCAACAGTGGAATATCTGAGCAGTTTGACCTATTCCTCTCCACAGTTTAATATGCGCATGGGTACCCTTCCCTTGCATTCATCAATCACCCACCTGGCTGTGAGGATTGTGGGCCTTCCTTCTGAACACATGGGCTCTACTACTGCCTGGTAGTCCTGCCTTCTGAAGCCTATTGCTGTGCAACACCAGATAATCATTTCACTCTTTGGGGGTACCACAATGGGAATCGGGTCTGTCACTCGTACACTACCAATTTCTCCACTGGACAGGGTTATGTGGCACCCCTGGGTCAAAGTGCCACAGTGTCATTACTGCCCTTGGGTATTGGTGTCACAAGAGAGCAACAAAGGGTATTCTCATCAGGCAACACAAACACACAACACCAACACCTCCAGGCCAGAAGGGGGAGACCAAGCCAGGGTTCAGGGTGAGCTTCCCTATATATTCTGGTCTCGAGAGGAGCAAGTTAGTTCAGTTCCTGGGAGGACTGCGAAGAGGACCTGGGTGTAAAAGACCCATGCTAAGCTCATCCCAGAGTCACTAGCTGAGTTCCAGGCCTAAGGCTAGGGTCTGAGGAAAGGAGGAGAAACACACCTGGGAGGTCGAGCAACTCCGTGTTCTCCACAGAGGAAAGGCACATAGAATGGACACCGGTGTCCGAGACTGTGCAGGGTCACACATCCTGGCAGTCAATACCGGATGGTGGGGGTTCCAGATTCCCTGCCACACTACCCATGGGCACAGCAACGAAAGAGAGTTCAGAAACACTGACATTTGGGAACAAAGTATAAGTAAAGGACTCGAGTTGCCTGTCATAACGGTACCTCACAGGACGAGACAGGGCCAGCAGCCAAGCTTAAGCAGCAGCAGGAGCCAAATTGCAAGCGCAGTAAGGGAGCCAAGACCCGGTTGGGTGAGAATTTCCCTAAGTTGCCCTCAAGACTCCGTGGACAGATCTTGCCATCTGCTCCCGTAAAGGACTGAGAAAAGTACAAACAGTGAGTCGGCCTATTCCTTGCCCGTCACCCTGCACACCACACATAGACTATTAACACCTGCCCTGAGGACACTCGGCTCTACCTGAGGAGGGCTTACCATCCACGTTGCCCTAAGTCACCGTCCCCAGCAGCAATACGGCAGCGGTGGTCTTCACTGACCACATACCCTGGGTGGCGTCCCAACTAAATACCCTGTAAAAAAATCCTTCCTTTTTGGACTGAGCCCAGGCCACGGGACAGGGTCACTACTACCGTGATCCCAGAGAGACAGCACCAGCCCGGCCTCGAGTACCCCACGGCCTGAGGGCACCTCAGTTACCTGTTGTTTCCGCAGGAGGGCTCTGATCTCCTTCTGTAGAAATCTCTGCTGCCCGGCATTGGCAGTGTCTGCAATCTGTCGGAGTAAAAACAACACTTTATCCAGACAATTTCCAATTACATTTGTACCATGTATGGTATGCGGATCCCTGTCATTTGGATTAGTTTTAACTTCAATAAGTCCTTGGCCCTTTTAACTTCACCCTCCCCACTTTTATTGTTACCTCTCTAACCCCGACTAGGTCAATTGGTAACCCATTTGAAGCATAAATAGTGAGGTTAGGATCTGGAGGAGTAAGTTCAAGATTGGACCAAAATCTCGTATAAAGGATATGTGGTATGGTAGTCCCTTGCGATCCTGTGTCCAGCAATGCAGGTGTGGGAATGCCATCTAGCATGATGGACAGGTACGGCCGTCCTCCCACATACCTATCACGCCAGTCTGGTGGGCCAGGATGGTCTATTCCTGGGGTTGGCCCTTAGCCCCAGAGGTTGCTGCTTTAAAATGCACTGCTTGGCAAAGTGGTCCATCTTGTTGCAACAGCAACAGATGGGTTGTCCTGTAGAGCTGTAGCGATCATTGGTCCTCCCAATTAGTCACCAGGGGTCACAGCCTGCATATTAGTCTCAGTGGAAGGTGACGAGGGAGGTGTCACTTGTTGAGGAAAGGCACTGGCTTGCCACTGCTGAGGTGCGGGATCTGGAGCTGTCAGGGGCTGCAGCGCTTTGATGGCCCATTCTTTCAAGACGGCAAAGTCTGCATCAGGGTGTTCTAGGGCCCACCAACGTACTTATCTGCTATCATGAGATGACTGTAACCCCTGAATAAACTGTTCAATCATCATTTTATTTTCATCTCGCACAGGCCAGATCTACCTGCTTTAGCGTCCGCAGCGCCTCCTGGAGGTGTAAGGTGTAATCTCTAATACTGTCCTGTGGCCTCTGTTTACATTTGTAAAACCTCATTCTTAGCTCAGCCTCAGTGCAGTTCTCAAAAGCAGCTTTCAGTATATCAAAGATTGTTGTTACTGATTCCTGATCTGCTTCTGACCAGGATTCAATTTCAAGCTCTGCTGCACCTATCAATTGGCCCATCACAACAGGCGCTCGCTGCTTGCCTGTCATTGCATACATGTCAAGTACACTGCATATCTTTCTCTTGAACCCAGCCAGGGTATCTGGCCAGCCATCTTACTGCGGTAACCACTTTGCTCCCAGGACATACAGCAGAGAGATCGGCATGATTGGTGCTGGCTGAGGCCTGGCTGAGGTACCGGCTGTGAGCTTAGCTGCATCGTTCTCCCACTGTGCATCCATTCTCTTTCCCACCTAGTTAACTTTAGCCAGTCTCTGAAAAAGAAAAGTAGTCGGCGCTCTGCAGACGGGGAGTGGAGCACTTGGGTATTTCCGGATCGGGTCGCTGCACTTCAGTAGTTCTCAGCAGAGCGCTGGGCGAGGCTTGTCTTTGCGCCCTTTCGGCTGTTACGCCCCTTTCTTCCCGCTCTTTGGTGTAGTAATGGCGGCCCAATATTTAACAGTTCACAATCACAGTCAATACACGGCACACAGTACCCAGTAATACTGGGATACCAGTGATTTTCACAGGGAGGCAGCTCTCCACACAGCTTTACACAAAGGAAGGATGCAGTGTGATGGGGAGCGCTAAGGCAAGAGGCAATCTCAAAGAATACCGACCTATTACATAAAAATTACAACTGCTCTCATACGCCATGAGAGCAGTTATAATTTTAATAAAATAGGTTGGTGGTATTTGAGATTGCCTCTTGCCTTCGCGCTCCCCATCACACCGCATCCTTCCTTTGTGTATATGACTCGCCGTTGCCGGATGCTCACGTCTCAGGCGATGATTCCCTCGTCACGGTTCCGCGTCTGAGGCTGTGGGGCCCGGAGGTCAGATCAAAAGGAATGAACGGATGGGGATAATTCTTGTTTGTCGTGATGCCACCTGTGGGAGTCCGGTGATTGCACCGGCGCTGCTTGGGCCCCTGGGGGATGTACGGCAGCTAGATGGGATGCTCCCCAAAGGATGAGCAGGGGTCCCCGGGGCCAGGAGCTGCACCAGATGGAATACGGCAGCTCGGGTAATTGCTGAACAGAGTTAGCAACAGTTTTGAAGAAAGGCACGGACACCAGATTCCTCTGTAATGGGTCTTTACTGTAACGGTTGATGTGGTACACAGTATAGAATCTTAGGTAATGGACCGGGTGGCCTCAGCGGTGACTGGTCTTAGTCCAGAGCTCCAGGGTGTTTCTCCTTTGTCTAACCTTTCTATATTGGTTGCTGGTGTCGCCTTAGTGTACCAGTTCAGGGTACTAGGGAAACTTCTAGTGGATTCTTTAGCCGAACTACAAACAGCTGTAAGGTCCTGTGTCCCAGTGGTGGGTACCCTGCTGGCAAGACAGCTTGATTACGGCTGCAGTGAGGTGCTCCTAAGAAGCAGTTCCTTCACTCCGGTTTGCAAAACAGCGATGGACGTCTGTTCGCCTCGGAACCAGTGGTCCGGTGGGTTGGGCACGGGTATGTTTGAACACGCTAGGTAGTTGCCCGTGTTTCAGTTTGGGGTCACCGCTTGATGGTGCCCTGCCAGTAAAGTTCGGTACCAGGCTGCACGGCACTGTGCAGGTCCTGATCCTTCTCCTTCCCTCCAACGACTGCCACTTCTCTTCCTAGCTTCCCCCACACTACACCTTACACTCCTCCCACCAGGACCTGATTGGCCCTCTACCTCTGGTGTGTTGTGTGTTGTATGGAGCTCTGGGTTTAACCAGGTCATCACTGGGACGGAAGATATTACATCTTCTGTCAGGGATGCAATACCTTCCTGTGACGCACTCGTTGCGGGGCGCCACATATACACTATTTTATCTCCCCTTTGGGAGAGCGGTGGGGTAGCAGCTGTGGGCAGAAATAATTTCTCCAAGACCTGCGGTGATCACTGTTGGTGCCCAGACGAACAACAGGACATCCTTTTAATCATGGGACCTCGTCACCTGACTTTGCAAGAAGTTCCTTCTCCCGATGGCGTTCTCACGGCTAATTCGCCTCACCCTGTCTAAACTCATGTTGTGCAGAGAACCAGCACAACCCCCCAGGTGAGCGCATTTCCTTCCCCAGGCGTGATAATTATAATGGGGCCAAATACATAGTAAAGGACTGGCATCACCTTATGTGTATGTGCAAGCAAGAAAAAGACTGACATTTAAAGTGAAAATCCGCTGCAACACTAGACAGTATATGTATAGGGAATAGCTAATGGCTGACAGACAGCCCTGATATTCACAGTCAGCCATTGGCTATTCCCTATACATATACTGTCTAGTGTTGCAGCGGATTTTCACTTTAAATGTCAGTCTTTTTTCTTGCTTGCACCTAGACATAAGGTGATGCCAGTCCTTTACTATGAATTTGTATTACTGATTTTTTGACTGAGCTCCCTTCCCTCGCCATGTTTGGTATCCATTTTGTTGTAGCCATATCCATGATAACCACTCACAGCTGGTTTTAATTGTATATAGAGGCATGAAAACCCACACATACAGCATTTCACCACAAGAGAGGCACACGGCTAGGACACGATATAATAAGAGAGAGACTGCGACATGGTTATCGGGCTCTTGACGCAGTGGCCACTGCTTTATGCTAAGATTTCTCCGTTTTCTTTAGATTTACAAGCAGTTTCTGCCATGTCCATTCTCTGTCATTTTTAGCTGTGCAGACAGCCCTGATATTCAGTCAGCCATTAGCTATTCCCTATACATATACTGTCTAGTGTTGCAGCGGATTTTCACTTTAAATTATAATGAGGCTTCACCATTTGGCGCATTCTCTCTTTGTTTACCTGCCTCCACACAACTTTGTCTCTGGTGCTGCAGGAGAAGGCGGCTCCTCAGGTGGAGATGCTGGCAGGCAGTCTGTTAAGGGCAGGATCAGGAGCTGTAATAATAGACAAACACACACACGCTGGCAGTTGTTTCCGTACCTTTTACTGATGGGGTTGCAAGGTAACATCCAGGGTACACTCCAGGTGGTGGGGAGACACGTCAGGATTTCCACACCCGGTGAGTTGTGAAGCCTCCTTGTTCTGTGTTTGTGTGCTTAAGTCTTGGCCTGTCTGAAACCTGGCCCTGACCTCTCCTGTGTCCACTTGTATAGCAGGCTGTGAGAACCTTCTGATGGGCACCGCTGCTCCTCTGCGGTCCCTGGCTGTTAGTAGCTGTGCTCCAAGTGTCACCAGGAGACTGAAGTCTCCCTGGTCCTCCGGTATTCTCTGCTGGGCTAACTGGACCCTTGCAGACTCTGACTCCGGTGTCCGGGTTGTTCCTGGGGTGAACCGGTATGGTTCCTCTGCCCCCACTCTGTATCTAGTATGCCTTGCCTCCGACCCTCACTCCTGGGTCCCTTACACTGGCTAGGCTCACTCACTGGCACGGGCCTGGCAAGGCTCCGTTCACCAGGATGTCTTCACCGTCCTCCCTGGAACTACACTACCTAACTCCTCCCCCAGGCCTGAATTTATAGGGGACCTTGCCTAAAGGCGGCAAGTAGAGCTCCCCCTTCAGGTCTGGGGTGGAAGGTCTTGTGTGTAAGTTTACCTGATGTGGAAATCCCTCCATGCACCAGGTGTTCCTGTGGCAACTTACCCGCAGAGTGCCACAATTACACATAAGAGCCTCCTTCACAGAATGCACTCTTAGTGCTTCTGAAGGTGGCTCTTTTACCTTCAAAAGCCCTGGAGGGGGGGGGGGGGTGACAGGTTCCCTTTAAAATTAGCTTTTGTTCAAGGGAAAATCCCTTTAACATGCTCATTTTTGAGAACATCCGATTTCTGCAGCAAAAACGGACCACATAAAATACACGTGTGGGCATAGCATTTTTAAAATCTCATAGACTTGGATGTAAATGTTGTGAGCGATCTGTTTTTGTTGCAGAAATGGATCACCTAAATGCGTCAGAAACATCCAGTGGGCACATAGCCTTAAAGAAACGTTTTTTAACTAATATTTAGTTATAGTTGTTGGTACTTCTTTACACTTTCTGGCAAAGAGAGATAGGGGGTAGAACAATCACTAACAGTTCGCTCTGCACACATACATAACATCTTCTCGGCATCACATTTTCTAATTACCCTGGGCAATGTGCGGCAGGGAACAATGTATTTTGTTAAACAATTTACAAAACCAAGGACAATAACACTGCAATTTGGGGACCCTATAGTGGTAGATACAATATCTGAAGATTATTTTAAGAAAACACAGTGCAGATTTACATAGTGACTTACAAATGACTTTGTCTCTCTCACTTTCTCATGGCGGCTGTGTTCGCATTTTTGATCCGTATTATTCTGGGCGTTTTTCTCACTTTTTTTTTTTTTTTTTTAGGTGTAAATCTGGATCGGCTTTTCAGAAAAAAACGCATTAGAAATGGATCATCCTGTTTTTGCTGCGCTTTTTCTGGAGCGTTGTTTAAGACCATACAGAATGGTTTCAACGGCAAAAGTGGATCAGAGAAGCTCAGCCATAATTGATGGAATCATTCTTTTTGAGGATCAACTTTGCAAGGGAAAAAATTCACTAGGTCTTAAATGCACACATTGAAAGGCAGTAATTCTGGTATTATTTAGGAGACCTCAGTAAAGAGAAGCAGATACCAATAATTAAAGTAGACTTGTTTATTCTGGCTTGTCCAGGGTGGGGGTTTGAAACCCCCCCACCTGAGGAAGACAGCAGGCCGCTGTTGAAACGCATAGTGGACAAGCCAGAATAAACAGGTCTACTTTAATTATTGACATCTGCTTCTCTTTACTGAGCGCTCCTAAATAATAACAGAATTACTGCCTTTCATTACCATTATCCCATAAGGTACCTTTACACGCCGCCACTGGGTGGTAGCAACTGCCTGGCATTGAAGATTTTTGTGTCTGTTGCCATGAAATTGCTACAAAATGGTGGCATGTAAATTGGGAAGTTGATCGTGATACCCGCTGTTGATTCGGATACCTGTTCCTGAGCCATGCTCAAAAACCCAAGTCAACACAAAGGCACAATTGCCATGGTAGTGGCGTCTAAAAGGGGCACAGGGATGGAATTTGTCGCCTAGTGAATTCCCAGGGGCATGACACAGCCTCATGGATACCACGCCCCATCAGCGATCATTGGTGGGGGCTACTGTGCAACCATTGGCTGTCCCTTCACAGGGCGCCATATTTAAAAAGCTGGCAATTCACACTACACAATTGAAATGGCATCATGTATTAGCCAGCCTTCCTGCGCAGGCTGGCCAATCATCACGCTATTGCGATGTTCAATCAGCGTATTAGCATCACGGAATACACAATTCTGTCACGCCTATGTACTTGCGGCGCGAAAGATGTACGCCCACATTCCCCCACTGATTGTGGCGTGTGAAGGGGCGAAGGGATTAAACAGGCAGTTATCCGAAGGATCTGTCGGAACTTCCGGGGCACCACGATACTTTTAGTTGACATTGCAATGGCGGCGTGTACATGCGGCATCGGCGATCGGTATCAACCATCAAAAACGTGCACGTACGGTTGATACCTGTTGCTAGGCACTGTGGCGGTGTTTAAAGGTACCCTAAGGGTACCTTTACACGCCGCTACGGCAGGATGGATGCATCCCGCTACAGGCTACAAATGTAGCTTGTAGCGCCAATATAGCCCGTCGTAGCGGTGTCTGAAGACGTGACGATACAGCCGGCAACAGATACATCTGTTTGCGACCTCTGCTCGAAAACAGAGAGCTACAAAGCCGATGGTAGCAAGATGCATCGGCGTGTAAAGACGTTACGGAAGGGAACTCTGGACACCCTGCGATGTAGCTGCAATGTAGCTAAGGCGTGACCCTGGCTCCGTGTTACCGCGCCCCATGTGCGATCATTGGTGGAAGCTGCTGCATGACGATTGGTAGTCGCTGCATAGGGAGGCATATTTAAGGAGCTGACGAGTCACACTACACAATCGCTCGAGCGTGCTGTATTACTCAGCCTCCTGCGTTGCCTGCCCAATCAGGATGTTATTGCTTTGTCCTATCAGCGTACGAGCGTCTCGTAATCCACAATTGTGGCACGCCTATGTGCGGTCCCTGCTGCACCAGGTACGCCCATAGTAGCTGGTTATAGCGGTATGTAAATGAGCTACAGATGGCTACTTGAGACACCCGGCGATGCAGCTAGTTACAGATGTCACGTAGCGTAGCGCACCTTATGGCGGCGTGTAAAGGTGATGCGTTGAGCGTTTGTAACCGTTTGAGCGTGCTCGTGCACGTGAAGTAGCGGGATGCATCCATCCTGCCGTAGCGGAGTGTAAAGGTACCCTAAGGGTACCGTTACACGTCGCAACATTGCATGCAATTTCACTTGCAACTTACTGGTTGCAGTGAAATCATGGATACATTGTTCCATTTGTACACGGCAACAAAATGGAACAATGTGTCCATGATTTCACTGCAACCAGTAAGCTGCAAGTGAAATTGCATGCAATGTTGCGATGTGCAAAGGTACCCTTAGGGGATCTGGCTGGAGCTGCACAGTAGGGAGGAAGCTTGGTTAGAGAACTAAAGAACCTGCTCTGACATCAGAGAAATCCCTGGTCATATGACCTAGGCGGAACACGTGACCTGAGGAGGCGGCTGGGAGCGGCGACGCTTGGAGCGATACACCGCTGACACCGTGGTTGTGTACGGACAACACAACCAGTCCAGGTGAGTGGTATTTTCCACCACTAACAATTTATCCCCATTAGACCACCGGGTAATATTCAAGATTGCGCCTCTCATTTTTGTAATTTCATGTTAAATGCACACATTGACCAACAAAACTTGGCAACCCATTGACTTTGCTGTGATTCTATTTTCTAGATTGCAAAAACGGATCAAAAAAATTGGATCAAAAACGAATAGTGTAAAAATAGCCTAATGGCCACTTTACACATCCCGATATCGGCGTCCAACTCCAACCAAAGTCACGTGGTTCGTGCGTTGTCCCCAATATCGTTCGTGCGTTGTATGGTATAAATGTCCAATATGATGCACGAACGATGCCAAAACGATATCTGGGATCAAATGAGCCAGTCTTTTCCATCTGGCTCAGAATAACATGACTCCTCTAGCAATGAGTGTCTCTAGAATTAACAAGACAAAAACAAGGCAACTGACTTCTCACATTTCCAGAATCTTCCCCATCTATGATGAGCTGCCGGTCATTTTACTGAAGCAGTTCACCTGCAGTTTTGCTGTTGTATTTGCAGCTGTCATCTTTTACTTTATATTGTTCCACTTGAAAGCCAAGAACACACCACATCTTTCCTTTACTGTTTCAGGATTTCCAGACCATGAAGACATTAATAGAAGTGACAGAGCATAACATGCAATATCTTTTTCATATTGCTGTGCACAGTGTTCATTTAACGATGCATTTTGCTACTTTTTTTTTTTTTGTGGATTCTGGGCATATGAGGCTGGAGGCACACTGTCATGCATCAAACACTGAGCGTGTTTGATGCACGACAGTGATGCGAGTGAAATGCGTGTTTTGGGTGTGTGTGTGCAAATGTGGTGCGTGTGGGTGAGTGTCCATGGCTGTATGCATGTGAGTGTGATGCGAGTGTGCTGCATGAATGCATGTGTGATGCTGTCCGTGGTCCTGAAGTAAACGTCAGGTCCGTGGACAGCATTTACTGGCGAATTTAAACTCGGCGGGAGGTACAGTAACAATGTTTGCATACGCAAATTTCTTAGAATGCCTCTGTCCATGGTCCTGACAATCCAGCTTGTTATTACTGTAATAACAGGACCATGGACAGAGGCATTCAAAGAATTTTGCGTACGCACTTGGCGTACAGTACAGGCACAGCTCCTCATTTCAAATAAAACCATAAACAAACAACATGTTCAGTCTTCAGAGTGACCCAGGGTTTCACCCTCCAATGGCCTTTTTCAGGGTGCTGCAACTGCACTCGCTTCTGACTCACAATGCGAGTTTCCCTTGCATTGCAATCGCGCGAGTCCCTCGCACAGTGTGCCTTCAGCCTTATATCTTTAAAGAGATGCCCTGTGCACATAGCCCAATATGGTTTTTGAAGTGTTTTTATATTCTATATTTCTACACTTTTGGCTTCAATTTGACTTTATCATTTTTCTTCAAACAAGGTTTAAAGTATGCTTCATGATAAGGTCGGGTTCATATGTGGCACCCTGTTGTTACAGGTAACCACAGACTCGCCTACAGCACGGATGGGTTTCCACAGTGTGTACACAGAAACAAACAACACCTTCCACCCCAGCACAGTAGGGGAGCTAAACTTGCTGCTCTTAGGCAAATCCCCTAAAAATACTGGTGCTGGGGGTGGAGTTAGTGTACAGACGCTAGAAGAGCTGTGAAGATGTTCTGGTGGTCAGTGAGTAGTCTTGCAGGGCCCAAGAGTGGGGTCGGAAGGCGAGGAGAGAACAGAGAGAGAGCAAATTGGGGACCGAGGAGCCATGTTTGGTTCACTCCAGAAAGCATCCCGGACACCGGAGTTTGAGTCTGCTGTAGAGCATCAAGCCCAGTAGAGTATACCAGTTTACCGTTGAGACTCCAGTCTCCCGGGCATCTGTACAGCCACCAACAAGGGAGCCAGGCATCGCAGAAAGAGGAATAGCGGCAGTCTATTGTGGGTTTCCCAACAACAGCACAGGTGATGGGAAAGCAGAGGAGGCCATCCAAGTTTTACACGAGGCAGGGGCTTCACACACACTGGAAAAGAGACAAGGGGGCCTTATACCCACTCACTGTGGAGATCCAGAAGTGCTTCTTGACCACCCAACAGTACCTGGACTTTTACCTGCCAAACAATCAATTTTAATCAATTAAAAGGTAAAGAAACAACGTGTGTGTGTGTGTGTGTCAATTTCTCAACCTTTGCCCCTGCCATCCACAGAGACTGTCGTGTTACCTAACAGCCCGGCCAAATCCCTGCTCCATTCTCATCATTGCCAAACTCCCCAGGGATCTAGCTCCGCCTGTGGGGAGCTTCAACAGCTAGCTGCCCATCCATCATCCCTGGAGGTCCTAAGCAGTGCTGGTGCAGTTACCAGAAACCACAGGTGGCGTCACGACAAACTATTTCTATTTCAATTCCCCCTTTTTAAAGCTGACCACCATGGCCATGGGTCTGGGCAGGCCACCAGTGACATCCCAACCACAACCCAGATACCCGAGTCCACATAACCCTGGGGTGTGTCACATACAGACATATATTCTGGTGTGTATATATCGACTGAAATGACTGGATTAACCAATAGTTTCGCAATGCAAACTTAGTCTCATGTGGCCATCCTGGGCATTCTAGTCTGTATCTAGATTGTGAAATGGATCTTACGGAAAAATGCTTGCCCATTGGCTTCCATTATATGCAGTACACTAGTTGGTGCACATTCAAGCTTTTAACTGCTTATTACAAGTACTGCGTAACAGAGCATGGTAGTGCTCATTCATCACTAGTAGAAATAGCGCAAATAAGTTGTTAATAAAAAGTGACCGTATAGTTATTGGTCAATACCCATTAGGATTTGCCCACATCTGTGTATAAATAAAAAAAAAAAAAAAAAAAAAAAAAAAAGTCAGACAGATTTTCATCCAGAAAACTTGGATGAATGAAATCCATTTAGCATTTCATATGTCATGCAAGTGCTATGCGAGTGTGTGAATCTCTTCTTGCCTAACATACGTATGCAGTGCATTTTTTTTTTTTTTTTTTCTTAGCAACTATTATTCTACAACCATTTACAGTGTTTTATGCTATAGGATGGTAACGTCGTTAAAAAAAAAAATCGGATTTCACTTGCACCAATATTAAACATTGAGTCGATGCTGAGTAGCAAGATTTTGTTCACCTTTTTCCGGCCTGTCAGACGAAAGAGGAAAGACAAAATGCATCATAGTCGTGAACATTGGCTGGGACACACTAAAACATATCTATGGGTGCAAACTCCCCCCCCAAAAGAATGGCACTGACAATCCATATGCCATTCATATTTTCAGTTTGGGCTTCCCCATCACTACTCATAAATAAAGCAAACAACATGTTCAGCCTTCAGTGTGACCCAGGGTTTCACCCTCCAATGGCCTCTTCTGGGGTCACTGAAAGAACTCACACTTTATTATAGCATATTGCCCTATGTTTAATATGTCACATCACACACAATATAACTCCACTGCATCCCAAAATGAATGCAGAAAAGAGATGGAGACCCAACACTAGATTCCCCTTAACAAATTAGGTTAGTCCCCCTCCATATACAGACCCAAAACCAGACTTTTCTATTTATACAGACCATGGTTATAATTCTAAACACCATCTGGAACAATTCCAGGAGTTTGTAGATCATACTGTTTTGTTTTTTTTCCAAGAGTCTTCTGGGTGTTCTAACAAGTATGGAGTATCTAAAGGCACCTTTTACACGCCGCAACGCGGCTGGGAATCCTGAAGGCAATATGTCGCCCTGGAGGAATCGCCGCGAAATTGCCTCCCAGTTGCGGCGTGTAATTGGGGAATTTCCCAGTGATAAATTGCCTCTCGCCTGATTCCTTATCACTGCTCTGAAATCAGGCGACAGGCGAGAGCCGATTTATAGCCGCGAAATTCCCCAATCACACGCCACATCTGGGAGGCAATTTCACGGCGATTCCTCCAGGGTGACATATTGCCTTCAGGATTCCCAGCCACAGTTGCGGCGTGTAAAGGTACCTTTAATTTATTGAGATATATTAAACTTTATGGACAGCTCAATAATGTGGCCAAAATTATATCATTTTGTGTCCATGTAAGGTTTTTATCAGCATGACTTGCCT
This sequence comes from Allobates femoralis, assembly GCA_033576535.1. Lineage (NCBI taxonomy): Eukaryota > Metazoa > Chordata > Amphibia > Anura > Aromobatidae > Allobates > Allobates femoralis. The sequence goes on from JARQOC010000002.1 coordinate 618,154,745, forward strand.
ATCTCTGGATAATTAAAGTTACGGTAAGATTGTTCCAATTACATTACAGGATACATTTGCATCTTCCATCATGTGGCTCCTTCTGTTGGTGGTATTTGGCCTGATCTTCTTGTACAGATGGTACAGACAAAGTCTGAAGCTGAAAAATCTCACTGACAAATATGTCTTTATCACTGGATGTGACTCTGGATTTGGAAACCTTCTGGCTAAGCAGTTAGATAAACGTGGAATGAAGGTTCTGGCTGCTTGTCTGACCAATCAAGGGGCTGAAAATCTAAAGAAAGAGACCTCCAGTAGACTGCAAACAATAATGCTGGATGTTACCGACAGCAAAAGTGTCAGCTCTGCTGCCGAAAGGGTGGCAGCTACAGTTGGAAGTACAGGTAATTATTTGTATTATTATAGACAATCAGTCATGTACTGTGTGATTTTCTAAAAAATGCCTCCATATCTGTCCACGTACTCACTGTTGGACACAGACAGAAGAGGGTTCTGTGTACGGCTGGGGTCCCACTTGCCAGAGACATGCGCGAGAGCAGGGGCGTAACTACAATAGGTGCAGGGGTTGCGATCGCACCCGGGCCCTGCAGCCTAGAGGGGACCCCAAAAGTCCCTTTGGCCCATAGAAATAGATGAATAATATTAAAGATTTGCAATAATTGGGGGCCCCGTTGGAGCTTTCGCATCGGGGCCCCTGGGCCTGAAGTTGCGCCACTGCGCGAGAGACTTGCGTCAGTCACACATGGCATCATCTGGCATAGCTGCCCGCTCTCCAAACCAGAGCTTGCAGCTGCATAGATTTGCATACAGCTGCAAGAGTGAGTGCTGTACCGGGTGACTCATGTTAGTCTCTCGCAAGTAAGACCCTGGCCTATGACCATTATAAGGGCCTTTTGCAGTCCAATAGCTCCTCAGAATGCAGAATTCTAACTGCTTTGTTATTAGAAGTGAGATGGCTGCAATAAAATATCTTGTTTTTCTAGTCTTGGAGAATCCTCTGAGTAGTCGCTTTCCATAGTAATACAATAGAGCAGCTAATTGGTGTACACATACTCGTCAGACTAACTTATCCTGACTTTCTAGTAGTTGACAGGTATAATTACTTCTGTTTACCACTTGAATGTGATTGTATCTAACTGAAATATTTACCAAGGTCATAATGTCACTGTACAGATGACACAAGGATAAAAGCCATATATCTGGTTTATAAACTCCAATATAAAGCCACCACAACTGAACTGGACACTGCTTGAACACATTCACTTTTTATCAGATTGGTGCATGGGAATTTACCTGCAGTAAATTTTGTACATAGCCAAAAATTATTTGGTAAAAAATAGATATTTGACTTTACATTATAACATTTAATCACAAACCATATCTTTTTAAATAATAAGAACTTTCTCATATAAAATGTCTGCCTGCTTTCAAAAACTGCACCGCGCTTGACCATGTGTTTTGTCTGGTATTGCAAGTGTTTGAGGCCGACAATATGACTGCAATGTTGCAGATTTACTAACTAGAATGTATCAGAATTGTTTTTCAAATGTAAAGAGATCCTGTCAAAATGAAATTGCAGTCCAATCTGCAGGCGGCATGTAATGGAGATAGGAAGATTGATATATAATTTTGAAAGAAAAGATTCAGTATAGGGCTGCTTTCACACCAGCGACGGCTCACTTGCGGCAAGTCCCAATCATTCCCTATGGGACTTGCAGTCAGGTGTGGCAACTGTGGTTTTGCCCGATCTGGCACTTGCGGTAAGTCAAAAAACCGCTGCTAGCAGCAATTTTTTTTTTTGGGCTGATGCAAGTGCCAGATCTGCTGGATCCAGCAAAGCCGCACTTGCCACACCTGACCGCAAGTCCCATAGGTAATGATTGGGACTTGCCGCAAGTGAGCCGTTTAACAGCAGATGCGGCAAACCTGCCGGATCTGCCGTGAACAGGCAAAATCGCTGATGTGAAAGGTGCCTAACCCATGTTTTAATCATTTAAGGCTCTGCTCTTTCTGTGATTTTTGGTAAAGTAGGCTACCCTATTAATGACTGACAGATTTCTTTGTCTAAAGAAGTCTTTACACTTCGCAATATCGTTACGATATTGTATACAAGGGCACGGGAGCACGCACATTTTTGGCACTAGTCCAAAATCGCTTAGGAGATGTTACACAGGGAGATATTGGCAGGCAACACAACTGAGATGTCTACGCCCCCTCCTTTGCGCTGTGTACGAGCAACCCAGGGAACGACCATTTAACATGGGAGTGAATAGGGGAAGTTGCGCTCCAAATCGTAGTTGCGCTGTCACACAGCACGATCCTGCCAAATCATCAAGCCGATATTGGCCAGTTGGAGAGCCTGCACAATTCACAAACGACATCGTTCTTGCATTGTTCTTGCGTCACATTGCTCATTTACACCACACAATGCACAAACGATATCGGCGGGAACGCCGAACCACGTGACTTTTTATCGTAGTTGGGCAACGATATCGTGCCGTGTAAAGCGGCCTTAATAAGTGTTCATACAGAGATAGCAATCAGTAAAACTATAGGCAGTGCTTGAATAAATGAGTACACCCCGCAACAGATTTGTCAGAAAGCTTTTAGTTTCCTTTTGGTATTAATATTTTCTGTGGGATACCATGCTATAAAATACTCCTACAAATGTGAACCATTGATTGATTGCAAACAGGACTTCTTATTTTACTCATTCAAAAAAAAAAGTACTTTTCCTATCAAATTAATTCAAGACCGTGTTGCAAAAAAAAATAACAATCAGGACACCCCAATGAAAGTCTTAGGAGCCCACTGTGAGTATTTTGTGGTGCTGCTTTTGTATGTACACAAACACAGCCAAAGCAGTGTAATGACCAGAGATCTGAAGAAGATCCAGTGGATCACACAGTTCACATGCACTGCTCTTGTTTCAAGTCAGAAAACTAGAATGCATTAAAATTATTTTTCAAATGTAAAAAGATCCTTTCAAAATGAAATTGCAGGCAACCTGTAATAGAGATGAGAAGATTGATATGTAGTTTTGAAAGAAAAGATTCAGTATAACTCCTGTTTTAATCATTAAATTATCAGTTCTTTCTGGGATTTTTGGTCAAGTAGGCGTACCTATTAATGATTGACAGCTTTCTTTGTATAAGTGTGCATATAGAGATAGCTATTAATTAGTGAAACTATAAAGGCCACTTTACACACACCAACTTATCTGTCCAACTTCTGACCAACTTGCTGGTTGCAGTGAAATCATGGACACATTGCTCCATTTTGTGGCTGTGTACAAATGGAACAATGTGTCCATGATTTCACTGCAACCAGCAAGTTGGTCAGAAGTTGGACAGATAAGTTGGTGAGTGTAAAGCGGCCCTTAGAAAACTTTTAGTTTCCTTTTGGTATCAACATTTTTTTATGGGATATCATGCTATACAATACTCCCACAAATATGAGCCATTAATTGCAAACATGATTTGTCATTTTGCTCATTCAAAAATGTCCTCTTCCTAACAAATAAAATCAAGACCATGTTGCAAAAAATGAGGACACGCCATTGAAAGTCTTTAGGCCACTTTACACACACCAACTTTTGTTTCCAACTTCTGAACAGATCTCTGGTAGCAGTGAAATCATGGACACATTGCTCCACTTTGTGGCTGTGTACAAATGTAACAATGTGTCCATGATTTCACTGCAACCAGTAACCATCGCACAGAGACAACCAGGCCGACCGCGGAAGTCCACACTAAAACTAGAGCGTCTTTGGAGCCGCAGCAGAAAATCAATATGGAAGTTCACTGCATTTAGTTAGAGGTAGAAAGCCAAACCGAGGTGAGTGTTTCCTGAGACACTAATATGGCTACCCTGCAGAGGAATGGCATGCATGGATGTCATCCACAGAGGAAACCTCTCCTAAAGTCCATGCACAAAAGAACCTCCCTACATTTTGCCTTGGTTTATATTGACAAATCTTAAGACTATAGTGATGCTATACTTTGGAGCAATGGGACCAAACTGAGTATTTTTGAACCTGAAGGCTTCAAAACTGTATGTGAAATGTATAAAGAAAATTGCATTATGTCTACAGTAAAAACATACATGTGGGGTTCCATTATTTCTCCATGTTTCAGGGAGCTACATTTCTATTTGGTATTATGAATTCACAGATGTCCTGCTGTATGTTGAAACCAATGCTTCCATCATTTGGTAGATGTGCACTTTTTCAACATGACTATGATCCAAAACACACATCTAAAGTCACTATTCCATTTCTGAAGAACAGTGTGAAAGTGATTCAGTGGCCAAGTGTCTCATCTGAACCCAACTGGAACACTCATTGGGTATTCTGAAGAGACAGCTTTGAACATTACTCTCCATCCAGCATTCAGGCTCTAAAGAGATCTATCTTGAAGAAGTGAAAAAGATAAACGATTGTAATATGTCTACAACTTGTTTATTCCACGCCTAGAAGACTTGTTGCTGTCCTATACAAATCATGGAGGTCATGCAAAGTGCTATTTATAGTGGTTTTTTTTTTAATGAGTAGTGTATTCATTTTTGCATCCACTTAATTTAGTATAATGAATAGTGATGAGCGTGTATGCTCTGCGCTGCTCGGTACTCGCACGAGTATCACTGTACTCGGGCTACTCGGCGAGCACCGAGTAATCTCGCGATACTTGTGCTGTGCTCGTGGTCCTCATCCCTGCATGTTGGCGCTCTTTAGAGAGCCAGCCCACATGCAGGGATTGGCTGGCAGACCACTGCAATGCCACAGCCCTGTTAGTTGTGGCATTGCAGTGATTGGCCGGCCTGCACAGCGTGACCGAGCCTTTATAAGACCCAGCCGCGCTGTGCTCTGCACACAGCCATCCAGACAGTGAGTGTAGGGACAGTGTCTGCTGCTGCTTAGGGACAGATTTGCGGCCCTCATAGGTAGATCCGGAGCAGGGCTGCAAACTGCTGCTGACCACAACAGTCTTTCTCAGGACTAATCTAGGAGGATATAGGCTGGGTGATCCAGATCGGAATCCAAGCTTTTCTGTGACCATAACAGTCACCAGACTGGTGTACTTACTAGCTTGATACAGGTTAGGGACTAAAATCCTACTCTCCTGTGAGCTGAACAGTTACCAGACTGGTGTACTTGCTACCTTGATACAGGTTAGGGACTAAAATCCTACTCTCCTGTGACTATTACAGTCACCAGACTGTTGTACTTACTACCTTGATACAGGTTAGGGACTAAAATCCTACTCTCCTGTGATCTGAACAGTTACCAGACTGTTGTACTTACTACCTTGATACAGGTTAGGGACTAAAATCCTTCTCTCCTGTGACCTGAACAGTCACCTGACTGTTGTCGCTGTATACAGGCAAAATGCGCAAGGGCGTTGGCAAGGGCGTTGGCAAGGAACAAGGAAGTGGACGTGATGGTGGTGCAGGCAGAGGCCGAGGTCGTGTGCAAGCACTAATTTCGCAACAACAAAGTGGCACATCTACTCGCTCGCACGTCCTGTCCCAAATTCTTGGGGCCCGCAGCAGTACACCGCTCTTGAACCAAGACCAGTGTCAACAGGTTGTTACTTGGATAGCGGATAATGCTTCAAGTCAGATTGGCACCTCCACAAACACCCTGTCTTCCACACGGTCAAGTGTCAGTAGCCGTGATACTGCACCGCACATTTCCCAACCTGATCCTCCTTCTTACCATCAGGCCGAGTACACGTCCACGGACATTACTGATCCCACAGTTGGACACTCGGAAGAGCTGATCACGTATCCATTCACACAATCTGGCCTCTCGCCAGCTCCTGTTGAAGTGGGTGATGAGGAGATGGTATGTACAGATGCCCAAATATTTGAGCAGCCACGTTCTCACGAATGGAACGTTGGCAACATGTCTCAACAAGGGGTGGACGATGATGAGACACAATTGTCAGGAAGTCAGGAGGAGGATCAGGGTGCGGAAGAGGAAGACAACGTGGTGGATGATCCAGTAACTGACCCAACCTGGCAGGAGGATATGCAGAGCGAGGACAGCAGTGCACAGGGGGAGAGAGGCGTAGCATCCCAACAGGCAGTACGAAGCAGGGTCATGTCCGCAGGCGGAAGGCAGGCAACCGTTCCCCGGAACAACAACACGACTCAAGGTGCCTGTGCAAATGTTAGGTCTTCCCGAGTCTGGGAGTTTTTTAAGTTGGCTCCAGATGACTCTAAAAAGGCCATTTGCAACACCTGCCATACCAGTATCAGCAGGGGTACGAAAACTAGCAGCCTGACCACCACCAGCATGATCAGGCACATGTCAGCCAAGCACCCGACTTTGTGGGAAGTACAACAGAGTCAAGGAGCGATGCTTGCTGATGTCAGTGCTACGTCTTCGCGTGTTGTGCTTGCGAGCCAATCCCCTGTCCATGCTGGCCGCGAACTAGGCTCCGGCCCTGCACCTGAAGTTGCCCACGCACAAATAACACCACCATCAAGCACGTCCTTGTCCCAGCGCAGCGTTCAATTATCCATTCAGCAAACCTATGAACGCAGGCGCAAATACGCTGCCAACGCCCCACATGCCACTGTCCTCAATTCTCACATTTCGCGACTCATAGCGCTAGAAATGTTGCCTTTCCGGCTGGTGGAGACGGAAGCATTCCGCGACCTGATGGGGGCTGCTGTCCCACGTTACTCGGTCCCCAGACGCCACTATTTCTCCAGATGTGCCGTCCCCGCATTGCATAACCACGTGTCCCAAAGCATCACACGTGCCCTGAACAACGCTGTTTCAGCCAAAGTCCACGTAACCACAGACACGTGGACAAGTGCTTGTGGGCAAGGCCACTACATCTCCTTGACAAAACACTGGGTTAATATTGTGGAGGCTGGGACCCAGTCTGAGCGAGGGACGGAACACGTCCTTCCCACACCAAGGATAGCAGGCCCTACTTCTGTCAGGGTTTCACCGACACTCTACAGCTCCGGAATGTCATGCTCCTCAGCCTCCTCCTCCTGCGCATCCTCATCCACTGTACCCTCCACACCAGTCCCAAGCTGGAAGCACTGCAGCACTGCCTCTGCGAAGCGGCAACAGGCTGTGCTGAAGCTAGTCTGCATAGGTGACAAACCCCACAATGCAGAAGAGGTGTGGACAGCTCTGAAACAGCAGGCAGATCACTGGCTCACACCTCTGAACCTAAAGCCAGGAAAGGTCGTGTGTGACAATGGCCGGAACCTGGTGGCAGCTTTGAGGCGAGGCCAGCTGACGCATGTTCCATGCGTGGCCCATGTGCTCAACCTGGTGGTTCAGAGGTTTCTAAAGTCATACCCAGAGCTGTCTGAACTGCTGGTAAAAGTTCGCCGTCTGTCTGCACATTTTCGCAAGTCACCTGCTGCTTCAGCCGGCCTTGCCGGCTTTCAGCGTTGTTTGCGTCTTCCGGCCCACAGACTGGTGTGTGATGTCCCCACGCGTTGGAATTCAACTCTGCACATGTTGGTCAGGATATGTGAGCAGAAGAGGGCAGTTGTTGACTACCTGCACCACCTAAGCCGTCGGGAAACGGGTCAAACTCCACACATAACACCTGAGGAGTGGAGATGGATGTCCGACCTATGTATCGTCCTCCAAAACTTTGAGGACTCCACCAAGATGGTGAGCGGCGATGACGCCATTATTAGCGTCACCATACCACTACTCTGCCTTCTAAAACGGTCTCTGCTGAAAATCAAAGAGGATGCATTGCAGGCGGAGCGCGATGACTTGGAGCAAGAAACAGTAGTGGGTGTGGGTGGTAACACACAGCCCAGCCTCATCTCATCACAACGTGCAGTGTGGAGGACTAGGACGAGGAGGAGGAGGATGAAGACATGGAGCAACTCTCTGGCCAAATTGAGAATATGACATGCACACCAGTCATACCTTCGATTCAGCGTGGCTGGCCAGAGGACAGGGGAGATGAGGAGGAGGAGGAGGAGGAGGAGGAGGACAGCATGTTCAGTCATCGTGTTGGTCTGGATACTGAAGTGATGGCTGTTAAGAGTCTGGCGCACATGGCTGACTTTATGGTAAGCTGCCTGGCTCGTGACCCTCGCGTTCAGAACATCTTGGCCGACAATCAGTACTGGTTGGCAACACTGTTAGACCCACGCTACAAGGAGAACTTTATGTCTCTCATTCCTGAGGCGGAGAGGTCAGCCAAAATGCAGCAGTTCCAGAAGGCCATAGTCACGGAAGTAGGCAAATCATTCCCCTCGCAAAACGCTAGCGGCATAGGTCAGGAATTGGTGGACAACCAAGGCGTACGGCCGAGAGGGGCACAAGTCCAATCTGCCAGAGGTAGGGGAACAGTCTTTATGATGTGGGACAGTTTTCTCAGCCCCTCACGTACCACAGCCCCTGAGGTGCAGGATAGTGCCACAAGAAATGCTAAGTTTGGCCAGATGCTGAAGGAGTACCTTGCAGATCGAACAACTGTACTGCGAGATTCCTCTGTGCCTTACAATTATTGGGTCTCCAAGCTGGACACGTGGCATGAATTGGCTCTCTACGCCTTGGAAGTCCTGGCCTGCCCTGCCGCTAGCGTTTTGTCAGAGCGTGTTTTCAGTGCCGCAGGTGGAATCATTACTGATAAACGCACCTGCCTGTCAGTTGAAAATGCTGACAGGCTGACTCTGATCAAGATGAACAAGGGTTGGATTGTGCCAGACTTCACCACACCACCAACAAATGACAACTGAATTTAAATTTTGTTATGGGAATTTGCCATTTACCTCCACTCACCCATGGGTACACACTTCTGGACTTTGGCTAATCGCTGGACTGCTCCTCCTTCTCCTCATGTGCCACCATGATGACCGTTACAATAGTTAGGCTGTTGTTTCAGGTATACCCGCAGTGGTCAATTTTTTCGCCCATTCTTTTAGAATGGGCATTACAACGACAGGAGACCCGCTCCTTTTCAATGGGAAAAATGTTTTGAGGCCCTCCTGCACGTCTCTATCCAGGGACAAAGTGGAGCCTCTCAATTTTTGGCAGCCCTGCCAAAGGGCTATATTACAATACACCCACTTCAGGTTTACAGGTCCTCCTGCATGTCTGTATGCATGGGTCATTGTTGAACCTCCCAATTTTTGGCTGCCCTGCCAAAGGGCTATACTACAATACACCCACTTGAGGTTTACAGGCCCTACTGCATGTCTGTATGCATGGGTCATTGTTGAACCTCCCAATTTTGGCTGCCCTGCCAAAGGACTATACTACAATACACCCACTTGAGGTTTACAGGCCCTACTGCATGTCTGTATGCATGGGTCATTGTTGAACCTCCCAATTTTTGGCTGCCCTGCCAAAGGGCTATACTACAATACACCCACTTCAGGTTTACAGGCCCTCCTGCACGTCTCTATCCAGGGACAATGTGGAGCCTCCCAATTTTTGGCTGCCCTGCCAAAGGGCTATACTACAATACACCCACTTGAGGTTTACAGGCCCTACTGCATGTCTGTATGCATGGGTCATTGTTGAACCTCCCAATTTTAGACTGCCCTGGCAAAGGAAAATACTAGAATAGACCCAGTTCCTCAAAATGGGCACAATATGTCAAGACAGGGCTTCATGTACGTCTTTTCTCAGGGACATCGGAGTGCCGCACAATGTTTTCACGTAAAATCTTTCATGTAATTACAAAAAGTAACATACACCAGCTGTATCTCGCTATTGGGTATGTGCCCTTAACATTTCCACCCTGAATATTCATTTTGGTGTCATTTTGGAAGGTTTTCTGGTGACTCCGTAAAATTGGCGTGAAACCCGGACAAGATTGTTCACAGCTGTGACTTTTGAGTGAGAACTGCTTCCAGGGGTCTTCCCCATGGTGTTGCCATGTCATTTGAGTACTCTTCTGAGACTTTTGTGACATTTTTAGGGTTTCTACATGCTGCCGGCAGTCATTTCATAAAAATACTCGGGTCTCCCATAGGATAACATTGGGCTCGGTACTCGGGCCGAGTACACGAGTATCTCGGGATGCTCAGCCTGAGCTTTGAGCACCCGAGCATTTTAGTACTCGCTCATCACTAATAATGAACATTTCATAGTTTTTAAGTTTCATAGGTTTTAAGGTTGGAGGTAGACCTAACTTCCATCAACATTAACCTTACTTTCATGTTATGAATTGAAAAATGTTCTATGAAATTCAGTCTTGTCAATATTTTATAAATTTGTTTAAAATCTTAGTTTTAAAAGGGGATGTAATCTGCACTATACCATGATGGCATAGTGAGTTATTAACGGTAATCTTTGAGACTGTGGTCCCAACTCTCTTTTGGTCATTGACCAGGTCCTCCCTTATTATTATTATTATAATAATAATAATAATAATTTTTATTTATACAGCGCCAACATATTCCGCAGCGCTTCACAATACAAAGTTCACATTTAAACAATCATAAGAAAGAATTAGAAAATGCAATACAAAGCATAATATAATACAATAATTAGAGCAGTGATGGCGAACCTATGACAAGCGTGTCAGCACTGACACGCGTAGCCATTTTCAGTGACACGCGGCCGCCGGAGAAACTAGACTCGCTATTTGGATAAAAACCACAGACACGGACACAGCAGCAAAAAACTGTTGCGAGTCGGGTTTCCAAAACGGCAATGCAAGCGCTTTCCGAGACATCTGCGATTTGTAAATCACACATTACTCGCTATTACTCGCTTCCCCATTCATTAACATTGGACTCGCTAGACTCGCAACGAGTAGCGAGTCCCGGGCTCGGACTCGCTAGACTAGAGTCAAGCGATTCCGAGTAATTTAGGACTCGCCCATCACTAACTACAGCTGAGGAAAAAAAAATGTGCTGGAGGTCTGTAGCCAGAACAGCAGAGCTCCGGCACAGAGCGTCTAGTCCTGGGACTTCCGGTAGGGCGGCGGAACTTCTGGCTGGCGCAGCAGGGAGCAGCGGAACGCTGTGGGGGATGCATATCTGAGGCCCTGTGATCGCTGTCTGGAGGTCCAGTGATTACTACAGCAACCATCCTCCAGTGAAAGGTTCTGGGCAGAATCTGGGGTGTCATGAATGTGTGATTGGCCATTACTGAGATAAGTGAGGGGGAGGCTGGAAAAGGCCTGTGCTATGGGTGCCATTTCCCGCCATTAATTTACATAAGGAACGCCATCTTGCAGCATAGTACAGACTCCATTTCACCACTATTATTGTTGCGCACCCTATTAATCCTATTTCTGCTTATTAACTCTGTCCTTTCCTAAAAGACAGTTAACCCCTAATTGCCTGCAGGGCTATCTATAAATCTTCTGTCACTTCCCCTCTTATGGAGAAGCCAAAAAAACCAAGGTTAAGTAAAGGAAGTGGTAGTAGCAGTAGCCGACCCTTTCAAGAGACATGGACTGAGATGTATGGCATTATAGAAAAAAATGGCAGATCATTTTGCGTTCTATGTAGTGAAACGGTAGTAAGCAGAACGTGGAATATAAATAGACATTTTGACAGATAACCTTAGTAGCGCTTGCTTGGCCTTGAAGTGTACAAAATACCAACCTTCAATTGAAGATTTATTTTAGCCAATGAAATTCAGCAACAAAAAAGTCACTAAATCAGTGATGGCGAACCTGTGGCAGTCCAGCTGTTGCTGGACTGCCACAGGTTCACCATCACTGGAAGAATTCCCCCTCCCTCTCACTTATCTTAGTTCATGGCACCCCACACAGGTTAAATAACAGCAAGACCAACAAAAGAAACCAACTGACAGATTAACAAAGAAGTCACTAAGCAGTTAAGTTAAATAATTATACATATTTGTTATTTAAACTATAAATATCGTAAAATTAGGTTTTTTTTTCTCAAGGTGACACACCACCCGAGTTATGCTCGGTTTTTTGGCGAATTTTGACACACCAAGCTCAAAAGGTTGCCCATCACTGAATTAGAGCAAAAAATGGCAACCCTGCTCATAAGAGCTTACAATCTAACAATGAGGTGTGGGTGACAAGGTACAGGTGCTTATTTATAATGATGGTAAGTCAACTTGATGAGATGTGGAACAGATAGGAGCAGGATAAGTGGCCACAACCCATTATTTGTGATCCACTTGAGATGGAGCGGATAGGCTATGTCTAGATGACTGACTAGGGATCATGATGGGCCACCCTAAAAAGATGTGTTTTTAAGAATCGCCTAAAATTATCTAAGTTGTGGATACACCTAATTTCTTGGGGTAGAGTATTCCAAAGAATTGGTGCAGCTCGGGAGAAGTCTTGGAGCCAGGTGTGGGAGGTTCGGATTAATGCAGAAGTGAGTCTAAAGTCACTCCCAGAGCGAAGAGAACGGGTGGGGTGATAGACAGAGATGAGGGAGGAGATGTATGGGGGTGCTGCACTGTGAAGAGCTTTGTGGTTGAGAACAAGCAGTTTTAAATGGATCCTACAGTGTATAAGCAGCCAGTGTAATGACTGGCACAGAGCAGAAGCGTCTGAGTAACGATTAGCTAGATAGGTAATCCTGGCTGCTGCATTAAGGATGGACGGGAGAGGAGACAGTCTTGTGCGGGGGAGGCCAACTATGAGAGAATTACAATAGTCAAGGCGGGAGTGAATCAGGGCCACAGTGAGGGTTTTTGTGGTTTCCAAGGTGAGAAAGGGTTGAATTCTGGAGATGTTCTTCAGGTGCAAGCGGCAAGAGCGGGCGAGAGATTTTATATATGGGGTGAAGGAAAGATCAGAGTCAACATAACATCCAGACAGCGAGCCTGCTGACTAGGCACTATTGTGGTGCCGCACACTGAGAGAGAGATGTCATATTTAGGGAGGTTAGTTTGGCGGGACCAGAAGTAGTTCAGTTTTGGAAAGATTAAATTTCAGGTATAGCGTGGACATGATATTGGAAACTGCGGTTAGACAGTCATTGGTGTTCTTTATTAGAGCAGGAGTAAGCTCAGGGGAAGAAGTGTATAGTTGTGTGTCATCAGCATAAAGATGGTACTGAAAGCCAAATCTGCTGATGGTCTGTCCAATCGGGGCTGTGTAGTGTGAGAAGAGAAGAGGTCCAAGGACTGAACCCTGAGGGACTCCAATAGTGAAAGGAAGAGGGGAGGAAGTGGAGCCCGCAAATGATATACTGAAAGAGCGGTCAGAAAGATAGGAAGAGAACCAGGAGAGAGCAGTGTCCACTTCGGGGCTGTCCGGTATAAACCAGACAGCCCTAGACCGGTTTTTGGCCCCATAGCAGCCTATGGAGCTGGATGGCAGCTCTCTGCCATCCGATTTCATCTCTGCGGTGGAATCCGGGAAAAATCGGATTATTCTCACTGGACAGAAACGTTGCTTGCAACGTTTTTGTGTCCGGGGAGAAAAATCTCCCCAAAAAGCCGGATCCTGGATCCGGGGCAATCCGGTTCTCCCTTACATGGGAGCCTATGGGGCCGGATTGCCCCGGTCCGGGTAAATTTGGGAACCGGATAACGGTGGTTGCACGGAAAAAGCAGCAGCTGCTGCTGCAATTACAGCCATCCAGCTGCACACAGGACCAGAGGGCACATTTGGCCCTCCGGTTCTGTGTGCTGATCCGGTCCGGGGCTGTCGGGGTCATGCCTGACAGCCCCGGACCGGACCTTGCCGTGGTGTGAAGCCAGCGTTATTGATTGAATGTGTGGACAGATGTCATTTATAAAGGTAACGAGTTCAAACAGGTGCAATTAATACAGGTAATGTGTGCAGAATAGAAGGCTTCATACTAAGGCCGGCTTCACATTGCGGGTATGATCCGATCCGTGGCTGTCAGGGTGAACCTGACGACCCCGGACCGGATATTGGCCCCATAGTGTCCTATGGGGCCGGATGGAGCCGGATGGCAGCACTCTGCCATCCGGTTTCCATCTCTCCGGGACAATCCGGGAGAATTCAGATTTCTCTCATGGACACAAAAACGTTGCTTGCAATGTTTTTGTGTCCGAGAGGAGAAAAATCTCCTCTAATTGCCGGATCTCCGGATTCTCCCGCATCTGGGGCAATCCGGCGCTCGTTAACATGGGAGCCTATGGGGCCGGATTGCCCTGCTCCGGGACGATCCGGGAACCGGACACCTGCGGCTGCACGCCGCTGTTGTTTCAGGACCGCGGCTAGCTCCCCGCGAGCCACGGTCCTGATTCATCAGCATTGTCAGCTACGTGTGGGTGCACACCAGACCGGAGGGCATATTATCCCTCCGGTTTTGTGTGCTGATCCGGTCCGGGGCTGTCAGGTTCACCCTGACAGCCACGGATCGGATCAGACCTGCAATGTGAAGCCGGCCTAACAGGTCTGTGAGAGCCAGAATTCTTGCTGGTTTGTAGGTGATCAAATACTTTTTTTCATGAAATAAAATGCCATTTATTTATTTAAAAAGTATACAATGTGATTTTCTGGATTTTTTTTTTTTAATATCTCTCACAGTTGACTTGTATTTACAATAAAAATTACAGATGTCTCCATTCTTTGTAGTTGGAAAAAATTTAAAAATCGGCAGAGTATCAAATACTTATTTTCTCTACTCCTATGTGAAACATGTACTTACTAAAGAGAGAGAGATTCTCCAAACAATGATTCTTAGGATCTGCTTTTCAGCTGCAAAACAGATCCGATTTTTAAAAAAACACATCACCCATTCACTCAGTGCATTTTTGCTGCATTTTTCACTGATCCATTTTTTTTTTTTTTTTTGTAGCACATTCAACAATGGAGGCAATGGAGAAAGTGGACCAGGAAAAACGCCCAAGAATTGACATACTTATTCATTTTGAGGATCCGTTTTTTAACCAAAAACAGATCCTCAAAAAACATTGTGTTTGAATGGCAATTTTGAAAATACATTGACTTTGCAGGGATGTGCATTTCACTGCAAAAATGGATCCTTAAAAACACACCGTAATGTAGTCCTACATGTTGCGCTAGGAAAAAATACACGAAGACTTGCTATAATTAGAGATGAGCAAACACTTTAGTGTTCAGGTTCGGTTTGCTAAACATCGGGGTGTTCATCGAGTTGCTTGCTGAAATAACCCACTATCCCCGAACCCTATTGAAATCAATGGCAGGCAACAAGCAACATGAAACACATAGAAAACACTTTCAATGGTGTCCAAAAGCTGCCAAACTGCTCATACAGACAGAGCAAGTGATCTTGCCAGTTTCCCACCACTCTTGAAGCTTCATGCATATTCACTGCACTGACTGACAATGACTATTCAGACACTTGCTCTCTATGAGAGCGTCTCTGATTGGCTGTGGCACTCAGATTGTTATCGTAAAAACTGTACCGGTGTTTGTGCTTGGTTGTCATACACAATAGTGTGCAGCAACCAACCTGCTGTCATGGTCTGTAAAATAAATAAATATTGGAACAAAAAAGCACAGGGCTTTGCTGTAGTTTTATTTGCCAGATAAGATCAAACTAGGCAGCTGGGGTCCCATAGTTATTGGGCGCCCACGCCATTTAATAGCAGCCCGCAACCACCCCAAAATTTGGCCCATTAATTAGAAGTGCCAAACCCTGGCACTTGACCCTGCTCATCCAAATGCACTGGTGTGGTGGTATCGGTTTGATAGAAGGGGATTAATGATGGCTTTGTCATTAAGCCCTGAATTGGTAATGTCAGGGGTCTTCTGATACTTGCTCATTACTAATCCTGTAAGTAAATAGTTAATAAACACACTATGACGACAGGTTGGTTGCCATATACTATTGTGTATGGCAACCAAGCACAGACACCGGTACAGTTGTTAAGATGACAGTCTGAGTGCTAAAGCCCATCACAGTCGCTCTCACATAGAGTGAGCGTTTGTGATTGGCCATTGCAGTGAATATGCATGAAGCTTAATGTAGGGCCCCAGAAGCAAGCAGCGGGAGACTGGTAAGATTGATCTATCTAGCCTTAACGAACAACCCGAACTTGCTAAATTTTCAGCAAATCGTTCATGCTTGAGGAGCTGAATCAACATTGCAAAATTCGGTCTGAATTTTAAATTGGTGAACATGTTTGAGCAATGTTCGCTAGTCGCTAGTTATAATGTTAGCAAGGTTAGGGGTTGATCGGAATGTGTTTGCTGGGGTTACTAATTGAGAAAAAAAGTGCAAGTCGATCAATATAACAATATTTGTCCTACATTACAGGGCTCTGGGGCTTGGTTAATAATGCAGGCTATGGTTTTGCCCTTGCTCCAAATGAATGGCAAAAAAAGGAAGATTTGCTGAAGGTCCTGAATGTGAACTTGATTGGCATGGTGGATGTGACTATACATCTACTGCCTCTTGTAAGAAAAGCTCAAGGACGCATTGTTAACGTATCTAGTGCTGTGGGAAGACTGGCTGCTATTGGTGGTGGCTATACCATGTCAAAATATGGTGTGCAGGCGTTTTCTGACAGTTTAAGGTAAGTTTATGATAGATAAAGGCAACCTGTCACACACCCCCTTCCCCCCAGGACCTTTTAAACTAAAAGAGCCACCTTCAGCAGCACCTATGCTGCATTTTGTGAAGGTGGCTCTAATCCACCTACCGCCCTGGGACACCAAAATAATGACTTTATGAGAAATTACTTTCGGTCCGGGAGGTATACTCCCCTCCCTAGACCTAAACGCCTTGTTGCTGTCCCCCTCCTCCTCTTTCATCCAGGACCCTCCTCCTCTCTTCCTCGAGAGTGGCATCAGCGCACATGATGTTGGAATGTTGCCCCTGTGTATAACACAGGCACCAGATCTCGCCCTGTGTGGTCTTATGCTTTATGCAGACTGCAGGGCTGGGCATCTGGCGAGAAGGGAACAGACGCAGTTATGCTGCTTGCGCAGGTGCCAGATTCCCAGCCCCGCAGTCTGCATAAAGCTTAAGACCACGCAGGGTGAGATCTGGTGCCTGTGTTATATGCAGGCACAATGTTCTGACACCATGTGACCTCACTTTTGGATAGAGCTCACGGTGCATGCCCGAGAACTGAGGGATCTGTGCAGGCGCCCACGAATTCTAAAGGAAGAGAGGAGGAGGGTCCCTGAGGAAAGGGGAGGAGGAGTGACAGCAGCAAGGCATTTAGGTTCAGGGAGGGGAGTATACATCCCTACCCTAAAGTAATTTCTTATAAAGTTTCCCACACATACCTGTCAAAGTGCCAGGGCGTGTTTACAGCCAGTGCGCACAGTATAGTTAATTTCCTGCCAGTAGCCACTTTCAGCAAGGAGGCCGGACAGCATTAGAATGCTGTTAAATTGTTGATTGACCATAGATATATACAGTATGTCTGTGTTATTAGTGTTTAGCTTCCCTTTTGCATGTAAGAAGTTAACTGAGTAGCTTTGGAGTGCTATTCGTGCTCACTCCCCACTGCTGCATCCCTGCTTGTAGTGGAAAGTGAGCATGGAATAAAGGAAAGCGGCACATTCCATTAATGGCCACTTTACACGCGGCTACATTTCTAGCTTATCCACAGGTAACTTACTGGCTGCAGTGAAATCATGGAGACATTATTCCATTTGTACACAGCAACAAGATAGAACCATGTCTCCATGATTTCCCTGCAGCCAGTAAGATACCTGTGGATAAGCTAGAAATGTAGCCGCGTGTAAAGTGGCCATAAGAGATGAAAAGACTGTGAGATGTCTATAATGGGGAAAAAAAACCTTTTCCTCACTCATGCTAAAATCACTGCTGGTTTTGACTTAGAATACAATTAAAAAATACTGATGAAGAACAGAAATGTAGGTTTTAGGATATATGTTCAGACAGTACTTTTTGCCATATTTTTTCCGCATGAAAAAGTTTTGTAATAGAATTGGTCCTCGCTGGGTGATCTGAGCAGTGATACATAACGCTTAGCAAAAAACCCGAGACCACGGAGAGTTCAGCAGTGGGGGAATAAGAGCGAGACAAATCCCACACAGGTGAAAGGTATTTGGCGAAACTCGTGCAGTCCTTGCCTGACTGCTACAGAATAAAATTGTGACCGCTGTTTGTGAGGAATTCCCACTAATTGAGTTTGCCATCACTTAAAGAGAATCAATTCTTATTTATCATCCCATTTCAAAGCTTTTGTTAATATGTATTTTTTTCTTCATTTGCAGAAGGGAACTACGTGACTTTGGAGTTAAAGTCTCCATTATAGAACCAGGCGCTTTCCAAACGCCAATGGCTGTCTCAATTGATGCTCATATGAATAATTTGAAGCGCCTTTGGGAAAATCTCCCTAAAGAAACTAAGGACAGCTATGGAGAGAAATACTATGAGCAATGTAAGTTAATGTGGACAGATCTCAATCGGTGTGTCAGAAATGCTTATTTGCAGTTAAGAAGAACTTTTGACCAGAATATAGGTATCAATGACATCTGATTTGCCTACAATTTGCATTTTTCCAGAAAGTAATAAAACATAATGGGATGTGCTCATATTATATTAGCAAGAGGGGCTCTGTTAGGATTGATGAATCCGGGGAAATGCGGGTAAAACCTGCATCTGTTGAGCCCAAGGCCCTGGGGTACTCTGGTATCAGGCTCGGTGGGATGCTTCCCATGGGGGAGTCGTGGGTGGCAGCACCTGAGCCCGTGGCCTGGGTGACACTTCAAAAAGGGTGGTATGGTGGGTCCCGTGGTGTACCTTAGTTGATGAACCCGTGCCCTTTCTTCCCCGCCTAGGATGAGTCTATACCCAATGGCTCCGTGTAGGTAGTATTGGGGGTCCTCTTCCTCGTGGTGAGGAAGCAGGCAGACCGCTCCATCTGGCAGGGTGTTGCAGCTGATAGACAAACCACATCAGCCGGTTGCTGACTGCAAAGATAGACTTTGGCCGGATCCTCGGGCCCGGCGTTCCCGTGGTGTACTGGAGAATCCCCTGGAGTATGGTCGCTCCACACTGGGGTCCCCCCTTGCTCTCTAGGGCCCAGACTCCACTCGTCG
This sequence comes from Allobates femoralis, assembly GCA_033576535.1. NCBI lineage: Eukaryota > Metazoa > Chordata > Amphibia > Anura > Aromobatidae > Allobates > Allobates femoralis. The sequence continues at coordinate 618,173,677 of JARQOC010000002.1, forward strand.
GGTGCCCTCTTGCAGGATCTCCTCAAAACCTTCTTTTTCCTTCCCTCCGGATCAGCGTGGAGCTGTCCGGGTAACCCTTCCGCCTTGTTCCACACTCTTTCTTCTATCCTCCTCCTCCGACTACTCCGCGCTCTCAGATGTCCATTGTCTGACTATTCTTTCTCTCCCTACTGCTGCTGACCTTTGTCCCTCTTGAGGTGAACATGTATTCCCTCCCGGGTTTTTTTTTTTCTTTTTTTTCATATAGTCATTTCTTGTATACATGCAGTAAGCTTTTTCATGAGTGCACTAGCAGGATAAGGGTTAACATGATCCAATGCAAATGATTAATGCAACACAGGTGTTTATGGGTAAGTCTTTTGTATTTTTGCATACATACTGGATTTTTTAATCATTGTATGTGCTAAAGATTAAGGGGGTCCTATCCTCGAAACGCGCATAGCGTTACCCTTAATATTTGTGATGTTTTTAGAGTAACAATAAAGGATTGAAGAAACGACAGAGTGGCACCAGTGTTTCTCCTCAAAACGATGATGGATTCAGTAGTACGTCATCGGCACTACAATACAGAATGAAATATGAAATGCTGAATGTGTCAGAAATAGTGATGGGCAAACCCAAACTGTAAAGTTCAAGGTCTGTATCGAATACCTAGTGTTTAGGCACAAATCCCAGACATGAACTTCCCTGGGAAAAAAAAGTTATTAAACAGCAGCTCATACTTGCCACATCTACTTCCAGGGCCGCTCATTAACTTACTGGATATTCACTGCAGAGGGACCCAACAGCCAATCACAGACACTGTCACAGAGAATGGGCATCTGTGATTGGCTGTTGGAGAAATTTGGAAACTGCCCATACATTCTATACTGTAGAATGTATGGGCTGGTTTAAGTTACTCCAGCAGCCAGATGCCCATTCTCTATGAAAACATCTGTGATTGGCTGTTGGGCCTCTCGCTCAATGACTGACTTTACAGTACTCTGAAAAGAAATCAATAATTTAAAAAACTTTTGTGCAACGCTTCACAGTATTTTTGATTCTCAGCACAGATAAGAGGACAGCTTTGGGCTGCCACCACCAGCTGCCTGGCCTTTCCTTGCCTGGCACATCCTGTCATCTCAGGTTCTGTCTGGTGGATCCTGTAAAAAACAGAATCCACTCTGACAGACAAACTGTGGTGTGTAGGTTGCAAGAGACTTGAGACTGGTTCCGTTTGCAGCAGGACAATGACCCTCAACCTGCTGCCAGAGCTACAATGGAATGATTTCGATAAAAGAATATTCATGTGTTTGAATGGGCCCATTGAGAATCTGGGGCAAGACTTGAAAATTGCTGTTAAGACGCTCTTCATCTAATCTCACTGAGCTAGAGCTATATTGCAAAGAAAAATGGGGAAAAAAATTCAGCATCTAGATGTGCAAAACTGGTAGTGACATACCCCAAAAGAGTTGCAGCAGGAGCTCAGCAGGGCTGAATACAAATGCACATCACAATTTTCAGATGATATTTTTAAAATACTTAGAAAAACATGTATTGCTTACTTTACACTTCACAAATACTTGCTACTTTGTGTTGGTATATCTCATCAGATCCCAATAAAATAAAAAAATATATATATTTATACTACAGCATGGGCTATTTATATGGATAAACCTAAATAAAATGGGAATGGTTGGTGATATCCACTTCCTGTTTGTGGCACATTAGTATATGGGAGGGGGAAACTTTTGTAGATGGGTGGTGACCATGGTGGCCATTTTGAAGTTGGCCATTTTGGATCCAACTTTATTTTTTTCAATGGGAAGAGGGTCATGTGACACATCAAACATATTGAGAATTTCATAAGAAAAACAATGGTGTGCTTGGATTTAACATAACTTTATTCTTTCATGAGTTATTTTCAAGTTTGTTTGTTTTTTTTACAGTTATTGACATGTTGCAGAGGTTAACACGTGAGGAGTAAATACAAATTGTGTTGATGTCTGATGAACGCAGTACCTGGGTTATTGCAGCAGATTTCAATGCAAAACACCCTACGAGATCACCCATGTCCCATGCTACAGTTAGCAAACTGCTCGCCATATTTCGTGAAACAGGTTCAGTGTTGGCTTTGACAAAATGTGGACGCAAGAAAACTCACTAATGAAGAAACATCAGTGGCTGTCCTTGCTTCATTCAGCAAGAGCCCACGGTGTAGCACTCACTGCATGTCACTGGAGAGTGGCATCAGTCGAATATCCCTTTGGTGGATATTAGCTACTCACAAATGTCACCCTTACGGGGCGTGGCTTGGAGGCTGATGGCACCGGCCGCTTGAAACCGGAGCTCCCGCTGTACCACCACTAAAGCGGCACGTTACCTGAGGGTTATAACTTGGAACGACCACCCGCAGCAAGGGGATACCCGCTGGAACCTGAGGAATGCCGAGAGCAGCCCCGAAAAAGCGGGGAGAGGTCACTAAACTCACTGATTTCTTCACCGCTGAAAGGCCCTCATCTCCCAAAATGGCGCTGAGAGGATCTGCAGCTCCCTCCTCCTCTTCACGAGGACGACACTCGGCTCGTGCATCTCGCAGCCCAGAGCATCAGAACCCCAGGAGAGATGTCGAGGATCCTGTGGTCACACAGAGGTACCTACGGGACATGTTGGGGTCTCTCAGGAGTTCACTACAGGAGGACTGGAGGGAGATGATAGGGGAGATGCGGCATGAATTGTCCTCCTTAGGGGAAAGGACACACACGCTAGAAACAAAAATGGGGGAGTTTGCAGCGGCCCACAATGAGCTGTCCACAGACTATGAAGTGATGGATGACGGCCTGAAGCAGGCACATCTGAAAATAGCTGCGCTGGAAGATAAATCTCGAAGGGGAAACTTGAGGATCAGGGGCATCCCGGATAATGAAGGGCAGGAGGATCTCATGACCTCAGTTCAGCCTATACTGCAGCAGATTCTCCCTGACTCCCCACCGGGAGATTTGACTGTGGACTCAGCGTATCGGTCCCCAGAGCCCCAAAGGTCAGCAAGACCCTCCCGAGGGATGTACTGGTCACTCTCTCGGATCCTAGGAGAGTGGAACAGCTCATGCGTGCGATGAGACAAAGGAAAACTTTAGATTCCCCTTATGAGAACATTGCTCTGTATCCAGACCTCTCTGCCGTAACACTGGCGAGACGCAGAGAATTTGCCCCGCACTGCAAGGTCCTCCGAGACAGAGGCACCCTCTACAGTTGGGGATCCCCTGTGAGCGTCCGATTCAGATACAAAGGGGCCAACCAGGTCTTCACGTCTCCGACGCGCATGGGAAGAGCCCTGCGGGAGTGGGGTCTGACCAACGGAGGACAGGGGTCCTCCCCACCGGAGGCCCCCCGCGCCTCGCCGTCTAAGCAGCAACACCGACGCACGGTGACTTCGGATTGGCACACTGTGACATGAACCCGCAACAGAGGAGGTGGTGGTCCTGGGGACCCGAGTAGACTGGAGGCTTTTGTGCCCGGGTAGTACCTATGGGGGCCACAATGGATGGTGCCCCGTGTGGGTGCTGCGTGGGATCGCTCTTTCCAGCCCCACGACCTGAGCCTTGGCTCGTCACATGGTTTACGTACTTGGCATTGTGTTTTGTCTGTTTTTCCCCAGTTTTAATTTTAATTTTTTTCTTGCCCTATTGTCTTTTTCCTCTCCCCTGGACTGCACCTGTTTTAGTGTCCTGTGGGCACCTCCAAAAGCAACATACGAGAGGCGGCTATGTTCTTATTCCTCCCGGAAAGTGCACATGACGATTAAAATTGTTTCACTGAATGCTCGAGGGCTGAACTCACCGGCAAAGAGAAGCCTGGTCTGGAGAGAGGCCAGGAATAGCATGGCAGACATTATATGCTTACAGGAGACCCACCTAATGGCACAGGACAACCACAGGCTCTCGCATAGGGACTACTCCAGATCGTTTTTTGCTAATGATGCCCTTAAGAAATCCGGGACCTGCATACTCGTTAAGAACACTGTTCCTTTCCATCTACTTGAGTCTCATGCGGACCCGGGGGGGTGGTTTTTGGTGGTGAAATGTGAAATTGCAGGCTCCCCCTTGGTCCTGGTAACAGTTTACTGTCCTAATGTGTCCCAGCTCTCCTATTTAAGATCCTTCCTGCGCCAGGTTCTGAAGGACCCGCACTGTTTCTTGATTATCTGCGGGGACTTCAATGTAGTCCCAGATAGGGCGATGGACAGGTCCTCCGGGGGGGCCGGGAGTGTGGCCCCATATGCAGGGAGTTTCATCTCCATGACATATGGCGGTACCTCCACACCACCGAAAGGGATAACTCCCACTTTTCCCAGAGACACGGGTCGTACTCGCGCATTGATTTCTTTTTAGTCAATGACGTCTCGTTGCCGGCCTGTGTCTCTGCGGAGGTGGGACTGATCACTTGGTCCGACCATGCCCCGGTCTCCCTGGAGGTGATCCTGGGAACCCGTCGCCCGTCCCCGGGCAAGTGGAGGTTAAACACGGAGCTCTTGACAGACAAGGTGATGATCTCTGATATGCCGGTAAGACTTAAAGAATATTTCAAACATAATGATAATGGGGAGGTGGGGGACAATGTCCTGTGGGACGCACATAAAGCCTATTGTAGGGGGATTTTCCTCCAGAGGGCCTCGACCCTGAAGAGAGAGAGGAGCAGACGTAGGAGGGAGCTTACAACAAAGCTCCAATCCTTAGAGCGAGTTAACAAGACTACTCCATCGGCGGAGCAGGCTACTGTTATAGCCCAGACACGAGCAGAGCTACGAGACCTTCTATTACTCCAACACGCTCGACACTTGCGTCGGCTGAAATCAAAATTTTATGAGTCGGGGGATAAGGCTGGGGCTCTCCTTGCAAAAAGAATTAAGAAGAGGGCTGAGAAAACAGCCGTAATTAAGATGACTGACGAAGGGGGAGCGACGGTTCGGGACCGGGCAAAATAGCCGAAGTCTTTGCCGAGTTTTATGAGAGGCTATATAATTTAAGGGAGGACCCGTCCACCCCCAGCCCACGGGAGAGGCGATCGAAGCCTTCCTGGGGGGTTTACGGCTCCCTCGAGTATCCCAGGCTCAGCTGGATTCCCTAAACCGTCCTTTTACGGTGGAGGAAGTAGAAAAGTTATCGCCTCGACTAAATCTCATTCGGCCCCGGGCCCTGACGGGCTACCCAATGACTACTACAGAACTTTCCCGGGGATACTGGCCCCATACCTAACCAGACTGTTCTGCAAATGGCAGAAAGAGGGACAAATACCGGCGGCAAACTTGGAGGCTACTATAGTCACCATCCCAAAGCCGGGGAAGCCTCAGGAATTGCCGGGCAGCTACAGACCGATATCTCTCCTCAATTGTGATCTGAAGATATTTTCTAAACTTCTGGCTGCTCGGCTCCTGGGGGTGGTATCGGACCTCGTGGAGCCTGACCAGGTTGGCTTTGTGCCCGCAAGACAGGCGAGAGATGGCTCCCGTAGGATGATCGACCTTGTTAGACTGGCGGAGTTGGGGGATGCCCCCAGTGTGTTCCTGTCTCTGGACGCTGAAAAAGCGTTTGACAGGGTGCACTGGGGGTATTTGGAGGCTGTGCGGAGACGATTTGGGATACAGGGCCCTATCCTCTCGGCAATAATGGCCCTATACTCCGACCCGAACGCCAGGGTCTTGTCGTCGGGGTTCCTCTCGCCTGCCTTTAAGATCACGAACGGGACACGCCAGGGGTGCCCCCTGTCACCGGTCATTTATGCCCTGGCAGTGGAGCCCCTGGCGGCCGCCCTCAGGTCCCACCCCGATGTCTCGGGGATTCCGGTCGGCCCCGCTGAACATGTGGTGGGGCTGTACGCGGATGATATTATTATCTCGTGTACTCGGCTGGAATCCTCCCTCCCTGCGGTTTTAAAGATTTTACACGCCTACTCAGCGGTGTCATATTATAAGCTGAACGCCTCCAAGTCCCTACTAATGCCGGTGGGGGTACCGAGAGATCTCCTCACGTCGATAGCGGCGTTAGTCCCGTTTCAGATAGCTCCGCGGGGAATCCCGTACCTCGGGATAATCCTATGCCCCTCTAAGGACCTTGTTCGGAGGAATATGGAACAACTGTATGATAATATAGCGCGAGATATGGGGTCACACCCGATTGGGACCCTGTCGTGGGTGGCTAGGATCCAGGCCCTTAACATGCTCATCCTACCGAGGATCCTCTACGTTTTGCGCGGGATTCCTGTGGTGATCCCCAATAGGTGGTTTGCCAAATTCCAGAGACTGATTAATAATTACATATGGACCCACAAACACCCCCGCATAGCGAAAGCAGTCATGTATCTGCCCCTCCGACGGGGAGGTATGGGGATACCGGATTTGAGGAAAACACATAGAGCGGGAATCCTCGAGGAGACGAAGTCCTGGTGGACCCTCCCGACACATAAAAAATGGGTACAAATTGAAGCTTCTGAGGCGGTGGGGGGAGACTTGAAAAAGAATCTGATCTTGGAGGCGGTGCGCCCGGGGTCCTGGAAGCCAAGATTAGAGACGATGCAAGCATTATTGTGGCACTGGAGACGCTCGCCCCGGACGTGGACAGCCTTCCCCCCGTCTAGAGTCCCCATACGTGCTCTCAGGGAGTTTCTCCCATCCCTGAACGTGCGGCTGTGGGAGGGAGCGGGGATGATCACACTGGGTGACTGTTATAAAAAATGGCCAGCTGACGTCCTTTACAGATCTGGTAAATTTACACCCGGAAATGCGGCCTCATGTTCTGCAATATCTCCAAGTGAAGCATTTTCTCGGCACTTTAACACTGGGTGAGGAACCCCACCTCGTGCGGTCCAACTTCCAGAGGTTTCTCTTCTCTGATCCATCGGTCCGGAAGGGTTATTCTGCCCTTTATAAGGAATTGGTCTCACTGGGGACACCAGAAAAGCTACCCTACATGTCCCACTGGGAAAGGGATCTGGGCTTTTCTGCCTCGGCGGAGGAGTGGTACCGCACGGCAGGGGACCTTCAGAAGTCCTCGAGGTGTATTAATCACCTCGAGAACATGAAAAAACTACAGCTGAGGTGGTATGTCCCCCCGGCCAAACTAGCAAAATTTGACGTTATGTTACCCCCCACGTGCTGGAGATTGTGTGGTCAAAAGGGTACTTTAGTCCATATGTGGTGGACTTGTCCGGCGGTGGCCTCTTTTTGGACACTGGTGGAGAGTTTGATTCAGTCAGTGACTGGGATCCCGGACCCGCTTACATCGGAGCTTGCTCTGCTGCATATAGGGATATCCTCTGTTCCTCTGCCTCTCCGGGATGTGGTCTCTTACATACTGATAGCTGCGCGATTGGTAGTGGCGACTAATTGGAAGTCCCCCTCTCCCCCTTCATTGCGTGAGGTAATTGGAAAGACGAATAAAATCCTTCAGCAGGAATACTTCCTGGCATTAGACCGGCAGTCTAGGTCCAGAGCCGAGGCGAACTGGGACATCTGGGCAACTCACCCCTTAGCGGCCAAATCGCCTTGCCCGCAGCTACAGAGGGTCGATGGGGAGGACCTGAACCCCCCCTCACCTAGTTATTTGAATGAATAGGGCAGTTTTGGGTGCCTATGTGGGAGTCCTAGACGGGACAGTGACACAGCAACACTTCACATGCCCACGGATAATAGAGACTAGCCTGTGGCTATGACTTGGTGCGATCCTCCCCCCCTCCCATCCCTCCCACTTCTTCCCTGATTATTATTTTTGTTATGTCTTCTGTTTACTTGCGTACGTGTTGGTGTTTATGTATGTTCTGTTGAAAACTTTCAATAAAAACTTAATGATAAAAAAAACAAAAAAAAAAAACAAATGTCACCCTTAGGGTAAGTGCACATCAGTCGTTTTGTGGGCTGCTTTTGGACGTTTTCCGTCGGCGTTTTCCGCTCAGTTTTATGTTAATTTATGTTAATCCTATCCTCCGGTTGGATTAACATGCTAGTCAATGGATTTTAGAAAACTCTGTCTTCACTAGAACGTTTTTCTTCTGGTCGTTTTCAGTCAAAACTGAGTTTTCTCAGTCAAAACTGAGTTTTATCACCGTTTTCCAAAAATAGAGCAAGTGACTTCTTTCCTCCGTTTTTCCACCGGTTTCAGCTGAACAAGTGCACTAAAAACTCAGTTTTCAAAAACGCCGAGAAAAACGCCGAGAAAAACGCTGGAAAACCCGGCGGAAAACGAGCAAAAAACGAGGGACACTGCTGAGCACAGAAAACTCAGTTTCTGCTAAAAAAACCCAGGTTTTTGGACGTTCTGCAGAGATGCACAAACGTCAGATGTGCACTTACCCTTACAAAATCCAACTGCTGCAGCATCTCAACGAGGATGACCCAGATTGGAGCACTGAATTTGCAGAATGGGCAAAACAAAAATTGGAACAGGACCCTCAGTTTACACAGAACATTATGTTCAGTGATGAGGCAAACTTTTTTGTGAAGGGTGAAGTTAAAAACCACCGCTATTGGTCTGCGCTAACCCACAGTGGATAGATCCCTCCAAGACTATTGTAAAACAAAAATTGATGGTATGGTGTGGTATATGGGGTACAAGGTTAGTGGGGCCATTCTTCATCAGTGGAAACCTCAATGCCACTGGATATCTGAAAGTGCTACATGATGATGTGTTGCCCTCTTTATGCACTGAAGATGGCACGTTCCCTGAGTTTGTCCAACAAGATGATGCACCACCACATTATGGGTGCCAGGTCCGAGCATTCCTACGTGAACAGTTTCCTGGGAGATCTCCCAATCTGACTCCCTTAGACTTTTATCTTTGGGGTCATTCAAAGGCAATTGTCTATGCTGTGAAGATACGAGATGTGCAGCATCTGAAACAACGGATACTGAAAGCCTGTGCTGACATTTCTTCTGTGGTGTTGCTATCAGTGTGTCAAGAGTGGAAGAAGAGGGTTGCATTGACAATCCAACACAATGGGCAGCACTTTGAGCACATTTTATAAGTGGTCATAAACTTGTAAATAACTCGCGAAAGAATAAAGTTACATTTAAAACCAAGCACACCATTGTTTTTCTTATGAAATTATTAATAGGTTTGATGTGTCACATGACTCTTCCCATTGAAAAAATAAAGATGGATCCAAAATGGCCGACTTCAAAATGGCCACCATGGTCACCGCCCATCTGGAAAAGTTGCCCCCCTTCCATATACTAATGTGACACAAACAGGAAGTTGATGTCACCAACCATTCCAATTTTATGTATCCATATAAATGTCCCACCCTGTATATATTATGCAATAAATGCATAGGATAAGAGTGGCCATTACAATTTGTGCAGAGGGACAGTCATTATCTTGAAGCATCACTCCAATTTTTTTTTTTTTTTAGCCCTGTGATGCCTTAAATCTAAGCCCACTGCCCCTTGTCATATACTCCTCTTTGGGTGGCTTCATCTTTTGCCAATGTTGTTCTGGTCCATAGGTGCTATCTTTTTGTCTGTAACATCTGACTGGTCAGAAGTTAGAGATGCATTGAGAGCTTGTAACGCAACTTCTAAGAGAGACAGAATGAGGCTCTCAAAAAGATGTATTGAGATATGACCTCCGTCGCTCTACATGAAACACTGGAGCGCAACAGGAGGTCACAAATCGCCAAATACTGACAGGACCCTTGGCAATGCAAGAATAAGCTGCTGGAAGGCGAGTATAGAGTATATATACAGGGGCCGGGGGACTTTCATTAATGCATCACTCCAGTGGTCTAACAGGAAGCTTTTTTTTTTTTTTTTTTAATTCAAAGCAGTACAAAAGATACAGAAAAACTCTCTATAATATCCATCCTACCATTTAAAACTTATGGTGTTGTCTGGGACTAAACTTTCTTATTGGCAGTGGACAATAAACCATGCATAGAGCTGTGGTGTCTCGCTCTATACACTGAAAACATGATGTATTTACCAAAGTAGATATCAGCGGGTCAGTGAGGGAGTCAGGTGATGGACAACCACTGATCTGATTTTGGTGACTACTTTTGGTAGTATTTTGGTAATACTGAGGATAGTCATCAATGCTTTAAAGGGAATCTGTCAGCACATTTGACTTGTGTAAACTACCGTAATTAATATAGGCATAAAATGTATAGAATACTGAAAATAATCATACCTGTATGCCTCATGTGAAATAACTTGTGGAAAAATCCTCATTCCTATAAAGTGATAAGAACAGTTCCAGGCTTTGGGATGGAAGCTGCCTGGAAGATAACTCTGCAATGAGATTGATTTAAATAAGAGGCATTGCCAGTGGAAGACAAGTAACTGCCACAGAACAGGAGAAATTAAATTTGATATCTTGCAAACACATTCTTTGCAGCTCGCTGAGCTCTGCTGTATTACAACCCTGCCTGCCTGTGGCTACATCTACTGGGACAAATAATACAATGTTTGGTTCCATTAATAACAACTCCCTGTCAATGATATTTTCCAACCAAATTGCGGCCAGAACCTTGGCAGATTTGGAGTGGGTGTACATCATGGACATGAGGGATATCAATGTTCTATCTAAAGCCGGCTTCACACCACGGCCAGATCCGATCCGGGGCTGTCAGGGGTGAACCCGGACATGCAGCATTTTTGTGTTTGGGGGAAAAAAAGCTGATCCTCCCGGATGCTCCCGGATTCTCCCGGTCTGGTGTGATCTGGTGCCCATTAACATTGGGGTCTATGGCGCTGGTTCGCACCGGAGCTGCTTCCTGGAGCCAGATGCCGGGTGCTGAAGCCTAGCGTCACTTGCAGCTGAACTTCAGCACCATGGAGCTGTCCCCTGCTGACAGTTCAGGAGCCATGGTCCTGATTTATCAGCGGCTGCAAATGAGCCATCCGGTTGGACACCGGACAGGAGGAAATAGGCCCTCCGGTTCTGTGTCCAGATCCAGTCCGGGGCTGTTCACCCCTGACAGCCCCGGATCGGATCTGGCCATGGTGTGAAGCCGGCCTAATAGTAAAGAGGTTGGGAATCAAGTCCCTATCTGGTGGCATCTCCTGTAATGGACTAATTTCAATCTGTGGTGGAAAGGGGCCTGAGTGAATTATTGAACAAACAGGGAACCTAGACATGGCAATCTAAGCAAAATTCAAAGAGAGGCTTTGAGTTATAACACACCTATTTGTTATCAGGGCATCAGATAAAGGGAGCTTGGTTATCATCCTAGATAGTGCACTATATAGGTGGGAGGTCATAAATATTTTGGACGACAGGAGCACATACGTGACTTTACAGGGGAATCCTACATTATGGGAGATAAAGCCATTGACAGTTCTATTGGGTGAGGGCATCTCATTTGGCGTCATAAGTGATAAAGAATGAGAATATCTGTGTGTTGTCTGTTCTATATGTCCCATATTCTATGTCCTCTCCAAAACACATAAGGTGAAGTTCCCATCCCCCTTGAACCCATAGCGTCAGGGGGGTCGGTGCATGTACATTTATCCGAATAAGTAGGCAAAAGATTTCACCTCTGGTTGTAGGTATGGCAGGATATATTAGAGACTCAAAACATCTTTTGCCCACTTTGTCCAGTTTGCAGGATGTCTAATCGTCCAAAAATGCATTACCCTAGATGTAGTGTCTTTGAATTCCTGCATACTGCACACTCAGGCCATAAGTGTTGTCCTATATTCTACCTAGAACTACACTTTACTCATCTGATGAGACCAGACTCATTTTTATATCAGTCAATCACATCCTTTAGAACATGCTTTTCAAATTTGTTGATCTGTTTATACTGCAGATGTGTGGTTGTCCAATGGGGGTGAAATTCTCACCCACATTGGCCAACCCACACATGTCTGTATGGGAGGACCGATATCTATACTGTATGGACAACTCATATGCCTGGAACATATGCTGGTACGGGAGATACATAGATGACCTGGTTCTGATCCAGGATGGGTCTGTGTGTCTCCCAGTGCCAACATGGGTGATTTCTTATAATATTCCATAATAATCTATTTAACATCAAATTTACCATGGAGGATTATGAAAGCGATGCACATTACTTTGATGTGGTTTTGATGGGAGATGAGAGAACCAGAGAAATTTTCCTCAAACTTATACAGGAAACCAGTCTCTGGGAACTTCATGTTACATGCTGATAGCTGTCATCCTCCCCACATAATTAAGAGCTTACCGTGGACTGTTGTGCACTGTTGCTGCAGATTTTAAAGCATAAAGTGATGTGGTTGAGGCTAGGTTGTCCAGAGGAGGCTACAAAAACTGGATGCTTGTTTGTGCCAAACACATAGCAAATCCTCCCTCCTTTTTTGTTTCTGTCGTATAGTGGCTCTAGCTCGGAGGTTAGGAGTAATAAATTGATTGTCCCAATCACCTTTTCTATACCTTATAGTACTGACTATGCAGAGATTGTGAAAATTGTGAAAAAAACATGTCGCACTGCTGTACCAGGATCTGCTGTCCTATCTAAAACAGGGACAAGGTCTGAGGTATGTGACAAGAAGGGGTAGAGACATTAGGAACATAGTTTCCCCTAGTGTTTTCTTGAGTAAAATGATGAGGCATGTGTAAGTATGTTGAAAAAACTGACATCTTTATGGATAATGTCTTGGGCAGAAAATTCAACACTAAAACATAAATTGTGGTACATTGCATGTAATATATATGGCTACCTATGTTGAATAAAATAAGATTAAACTATTAGGTTAGACTCCAGGCTACTGTAGCGCTAATCACCTCAAAAATATTCAAATGGATACCATTCCAAAAATACTTACAAGAAAAAAGTATTTTTATTTAATGAAAGAATTATTAAAGATGCAGTACAATGCGTTTTGGCAGCTTTTTTTTTTTTTTTTTACAGTGCAGCCTTCATCAGATACATAAAACAAACTAAAGTAGTGTTAACATGATAAAAGATGATTTGTCCACAACAAGGCATTCAATGAGACATACAAGTAGGACTATGTATGCCCATATTAATATTTATACAGTTGTGGCCAAAAGTATTGACACCCCTGCAATTCTGTCAGATAATACTCAGTTTCTTCCTGAAAATGATTGCAATCACAAATTCTTTGGTATTATTATTATCTTCATTTATTTTGTCTTCAATGAAAAAAACACAAAGAATTGTCCTAAAGCCAAATTACCGTATATACTCGCGTATAAGCCGAGTTTTTCAGCCCAAAAATCGGGCTGAAAAGTCACCCCCCTCGGCTTATACGCGAGTCACTGTATTACGGACTCGGATACCCGCTGTCAGTAGCGAGTCTGAGCGAGTCTTAGCGATTCTGAGCGAGTCTTAGCGATTCTGAGCGAGTCTTAGCGATTCTGAGCGAGTCTTGGCGATTCTGAGCGAGTCTGAGCGAGTTTACGAATCCGAGTCCTGTATACTGTATTCGGGACTTGGCTTATACACGAGTCAATAGGTTTTCCCAGCTTTTGGGGGCAAAAGTAGGGGGGTCGGCTTATACACGGGTCGGCTTATACACGAGTATATACGGTAGATATAATTCCACACCAAACATAAAAAAGGGGGTGGACAAAAGTATTGGCACTGTTAGAAAAATCATGTGATGCTTCTCTAATTTGTGTAATTAAAAGCTCCTGTAACTTACCTGTGGCACCTAACAGGTGTTGGCAATAACTAAATCAAAATAAAAATGAAGAAAAGCTGCGCTCACCAGAGATGATGAAAAACGGTCCTTTATTGGGGCTGCCAAAACATGATGCAGGGAGGGGGAGACCAGAGTGACTACGGCACCGTTTCAGGCTCTCGCCCTTCAACGGGTCACCCGTTGAACGGCGAGAGCCCGAAACGGTGCCGTAGTCACTCTGGTCTCCCCCCAGCCTCCCCCCCCCCCCTTCCATGCATCATGTTTTGGCAACCCCAATAAAGGACCGTTTTTCATCATCTCTGGTGAGTGCAGCTTTTCTTCATTTTTATTCGGACTTTGGCTTTGCTTGGCTGGCACCCTAAGAGATCTCTGTGGCTTCTGTTATTCACCTCCTAATTGGAGTTACCCCAGAAGGTAGTGCCCCTTCCTCTTTCTCCTTGTGTTTTGGATTTTCGCAATAACTAAATCACACTTGCAGCCAGTTGACATGGATTAAAGTTGACTCAACCTCTGTCCTGTGTCCTTGTGTGTACCACATTGAGCATGGAGAAAAGAAAGAAGACCAAAGAACTGTCTGAGGACTTGAGAAACCAAATTGTGAGGAAGCATGAGCAATCTCAAGGCTACAAGTCCATCTCCAAATACCTGAATGTTCCTGTGTCTACCGTGCGCAGTGTCATCAAGATGTTTAAAGCCCATGGCACTGTGGCTAACCTCCCTAGATGTGGACGGAAAAGAAAAATTGACGAGCAATTTCAAGGCAAGATTGTGCGGATGGTGGATAAAGAGCCTCGACTAACATCCAAACAAGTTCAAGCTGCCCTGCAGTCCGAGGGTACAACAGTGTCAACCCGTACTATCAGTCGGCGTCTGAATGAAAAGGGACTGTATGGTAGGATACCCAGGAAGACCCCACTTCTTACCCCGAGACATAAAAAAGCCAGGCTGGAGTTTGCCAAAACTTAGCTGAGAAAGCCTAAAACGTTTTGGAAGAATGTTCTCTGGTCAGATAAGACAAAAGTAGAGCTTTTTGGGCAAAGGCATCAACATAGAGTTTACAGGATAAAAAAAAAGGGCAATCAAAGAAAAACACGGTCCCTACAGTCAAACATGGCGGAGGTTCCCTGATGTTTTGGGGTTGCTCTGCTGCCTCTGGCACTGGACTGCTTGACCGTGTGCATGGCATTATGAAGTCTGAAGACTACCAACAAATTTTGCAGCATAATGTAGGGCCCAGTGTGGGAAACCTGGGCCTCCCTCAGAGGTCATGGGTCTTGCAGCAGGACAATGACCCAAAAGACTCTTCAAAAAGCACTAGAAAATGGTTTGAGAGAAAGCACTGGAGACTTCTAAGGTGGCCAGCTATGAGTCCAGACCTGAATTCCATAGAACACCTGTGGAGAGATCTAAAAATGGCAGTTTGGAGAAGGCACCCTTCAAATATCAGGGACCTGGAGCAGCTTGCCAAAGAAGAATGGTCTAAAACTCCAGCAGAGCAATGTAAGAAACTCATTGATGGTTACAGGAAGCGGTTGATCACGGTTATTTTGGCTAAAGGTTGTGCAACCAAGTATTAGGCAGAGGGTGCCAATACTTTTGTCTGGCCGATTTTTGGAGTTTTGTGTGAAATGATCAATGTTTTGGTTTTTGCTTCATTCTCTTTTGTGTTTTTTCATTGAAGACAAATTACATGAAGATATTAATACCAAAGAATTTGAGATTGCAATCATTTTCAGGAAGAAACTGTACATGTATTATCTGACAGAATTGCAGGGGTGTCAATACTTTTGGCGACAACTGTATGTAGAACTGTGGAGGAGAGAGCGCAAATAGGGCTTTATCTTGATAAGGCTTGGATCACACATAAGCCCTGGATCCGCGTTTTTAGGTGCTGGAAAAAAACGCATACTGTTTTTTTTCAACATGGGGCCCAATGGGAAACGCATCCGTTAACGCATGGTACATGGTAACGCAGGTGTCTTGCATTAATGCATAGCATTTTTTAGGTGCAAATGGCATTTTCAAAAAACTAAATCCGGTTTTGGAAAAGGAAAAAAACTGATGGGCATGTGTGACCCTAGCCTAAAATAAGTAGACCAGAAATGGTTGTTGCTCACCTGGTCCGGTTGTGTAGCACACAACCAGCATATACACAAAATGGCTGCTGCAGGGTCCACACATCAATGGTTAAACGTAGTAGACAAAAGGCAATGTAGGACTGTGTTAACTGGACCCGCGCTGCACACAAAGGAGACGGTTAAAGGGAGATTGGATCACATCTCCCTTTAACTGTCTCCTCTGTGTGTAGTGTGGGTCCAGTGAACACAGTCCTACATTGCCTTTTGTCTACTACATATTAATAGTTTGAAAGGACAAATGTGATGACAGATTTCATTTAATGGTAGACAACCCCTTTTAAGGCACATGAAGGTGTTGCGCTATCTAAAATAAGCTTAAGGTTGCATATTCTTATCTAGAAATGCATGCATTTTTTTATATGAACTATAGGGAAGTATTATTATTATTATTATTATTAATAAGTATTTATATAGCGCACATGGCACTTTACAATTTAGAGGGTAGACATAGACAAGTGGTCGAAGACGACGACCACAAACGGGGACAAACGATGACAGATCACAAGTAGTAATACAGGTACAATGGGGCCGGGGATCCTGTCCGCGAGAGCTCACAGTCTAGAGGGGGTGGGGAGGAAGACAGTAGGAGAGGGACAGGTGAGTTGGTGCAGTGGATAGGGTTGTAGGCTTGTAGGAAGAGGTGGGTCTTCAGGTTTTTCTTGAAGGTTCCCAGGGTCGGGGAGTGTCTGATGTGGTGAGGGAGTGAGTTCCAGAGTCTGGCAGAAGCACGAGAGAAGTCTTGTGTGCGGTTATGGGAGGTGGAAATGCGGGAGGTTGAGAGAAGGAGTTCTTGGGAGGAGCACAAGTTGCGCGAAGGGAGGTAGCGGAAGACCAGGTCGGAGATGTAGGGAGGGGACAGGTTGTGGATGCCTTTGTAGGTCAGGGTTAGGGTTTTGAAGCTAGATCGCTGGGGAAAGGGGAGCCAGTGGAGGGCTCGGCGGAGAGGGGAGGCGGGGGAGTAGCAGGGAGATAGGTGGATGAGTCGGGCAGCAGAGTTGAGGATGGTGTGGAGAGGATCAAGGGAGGAGGCAGGGAGGCCGGTGAACAGGAGATTGCAGTAGTCCAGACGGGAGATAATGAGGGCGTGGACGAGTGTCTTAGTCAAGGAAGGAGTGGATGCGGGCAATGTTTTTTAGTTGAAGTCGGCAGGCGGTGGCGAGGGCTTGGATGTGGGGCTTGAAGGAGAGGGAGGAGTCAAGCATTACCCCGAGACATTTTTTCATGGGGGACGGGTGAGAGGGAGCAGTCTTTAACGGTGATGGATAGGTCAGGAAGGGGGGGAGGGTTGTTAGGGGGAAAGACGATGAATTCAGTCTTGTCCATGTTGAGTTTGAGGAAGCGGGTGGAAAAGAAGGATGCAATGGCGGATAGGCATGGAGGAATTTTGGATAGAAGAGAGGAGATGTCTGGGCCAGACAGATAGAGCTGTGTGTCGTCAGCGTAGAGGTGGTAATGGAGGCCGTGTGACTTGATGAGGTTGCCTAGGCCGAGGGTGTAAATGGAGAAGAGTAGTGGTCCCAGGACTGAGCCTTGGGGGACACCTACGGAGAGGGGGTGGGGCGAGGAGATGGTGTGGGAGTGGGTGACACTGAAGGTCCTGTCCGTCAGGTAGGAGGAGATCCAGGAGAGGGTGAGGTCAGTAATGCCAAGAGATTCAAGAATTTGGAGTAAGAGGGAGTGGTCAACAGTGTCGAAGGCGGCAGAGAGGTCGAGAAGGATGAGGACAGAATAGTGTCGTTTGCTCTTGGCGATCAGAAGGTCGTTAGTGACTATGGTCAGGGCTGTTTCGGTTGAGTGTTGTGGTCGGAAGCCGGATTGTAGGCGATCGAAGAGAGCACAGGAAGAGAGGTGGGGGAACAGTTCGGAATAGACGTGTTGTTCAAGAAGTTTTGAGGCAAACGGGAGAAGAGATATGGGGCGATAGTTGGAGACTGATGTAGGGTCGAGTGATGTTTTTTTTAGGATGGGAGTGATTAGGGCATGCTTGAAGGGTGAGGGGAATGTGCCGGATTTGAGTGATATGTTGAAGAGGTGCGTCAGGGCAGGGATGAGGACTGTGGTAAGGTTAGGGATGAGGTGAGAGGGGAGTGGGTCCAGGGCGTAGGTGGTGAGGTGTGATCGTGATAGAAGGGAGGAGAGGTGGTCCTCAGTAATGGGGGTGAAATTGCATTTGGGTGGGGGGGGATGGGCTGGAGGTGGGATGGGGTGAGGGGAGTGTGGGTCAAAGCTTTGTCTGAGTTTGTCAATTTTGTTAAGTATACTATAATATTAACAGAATAACATTTTCACTCTTGTTTCCACAGTTGAAAATGGTCTAAAGTATTTAATAAGCGCAGCAAGTCCAAAGATTTATAAAGTCACAAACTGTATGGAACATGCTTTGACCGCTGTGCACCCTTGGACAAGATATTCTCCTGGTTGGGACTGCAAACTCTACTACATCCCTTTATCAAACCTCCCTACTGTGTTATCTGACTATTTGTTGTATCTTTCTTTACCCAAACCAGTCAACAATGAAAGACCAAACAACAAACAACCAAATGTGACAGATTAAAAATAAAAATGTTTCCAATTATAGTGATTATCACCAACTGACATGTCATAATACATGCTCAAGACATGTATCTAATAAAGTGTAACATTCAGTTCCCATTAAGACTTTGGGGTGTTATTAGTAATGATCTAAATTTCATAAAATATTTACCATCAAGAACTAGATGGAAGTACTAAGGATGAGCAAGTATAATAGTATTCAGTAAATCGCACAACTACTGTGGTATTCGGGATATTCGTTACATTGCGAGTATTTGTGTACTCGCCTTGTGATATTTGTGGCACCCCATGGGTTAATGTGCCACAATAACATCACATGGGTTCTCTCCCCCACTACACACTGACAAACACTACCACCTCTGGGCAATAGAGGGAGCACCACGTGCTCCCTTATATACTCTTGCCCATGAGGAAGAGCACAGACCGTACAGCACAGTGTAGTGCTGTGAACAGCTCAGGAGAACTGAGAGCTAAGACCGTTCAGCACGGTGCAGTGCTGAGAAGAGAGCAGAGTTAGCTCAGTGCAGACCTAGCAAGGGTCAGAGGGACAAGGAGAACGAAAGACAGAGAAACACATCTGGGAGCTGGAGTGACACCATCACTTGCCCCAGAAGTACGCACAGAGAGACGGACACCGGATCCGGTACTGTGTCTGGCACCCACAGCACAGCGAATCCAGGAACAGTGGGATCTCTAGATGCCCCCTAGTACCAGAGTGAAGCAACACGGAGGGGTCAGTGCAGCATAGAGGACCCAAGTTGCCTAGCCGAGTGGTACCAGCAGAATACAGAGAGAGACGTGAGGAATCCCAGCAGCTTAGCTCGAAGCAGCAGCTCAGGACACACACACAGTGCAGCACAAGGAAGCCAACGACCCGGACAGGGTGTGGGGAGAGAGCTCAGCTCCATTACAGACTCCGTGGACTATAGCCTGCAATAATATCAGCAGTAAAGCCTTGGAAAACAGCTTTGGAGTCTGTGTATTGATTGCGACCTTTGCTCCAGATTCAGCACAGAGACAATTCCTCCCTACAGATCCAGCCTGTCAGCTCTGCAGCATCAGGGAGAAGAAGTGCACCAGTATCAACTAAACGTGAGTGTGTGTCCTCCAACCCCTCTTCCACCATCTATAATCCCAATAGACTTTAACCCTTACTGCCCCGGGGGATACAGTTCTCCCCACTGGAACTATACCACCTCCGCTGCCCTCACATCACCCCCGGAGGTTCTGCAGCAGCGGCGGCCCCCATTACTGGCCGCACCAAGTGGGTGGCGTCACCCGTGACATATCCCTTGTAAATATTCCCCTTTTATTGTGCTGAGCCAGGGACACGGTCCGGACCAAGCCACCAGTGACATCCCCGACGCAGACCGGTCCGGTACCGAGTACCCCACGTCCCTTGGGGCTCCACAACCTGGCGTCACGAACAGGATCTACCCGGTCCAAAAGAATTGGACCCTATGCGCCATCTGAACTGTATTTCTGAAAATCCGCCATTTTGGAGCGCGCGGCGCGCGGGAAACAAAGGGGGCGGTACCCTGCATTGGCGCGAACCCGGCCTCCTCCCCTGGTGCTGACGACATCCGGCGGGGAAGGAGAACCCTGCTCCGCCCCGGAACCTCCTATAGACATCCGGACGGAAGCGGAAGACGGAGGGCGCATAATAACTAAGGGGGCCCAAGATGTCGCAGGCCGATGCACAAGACGGCGGCGGAGTAGCCGATGGAGCTGCAGCGCCGGGTCAGCCAGTAGCGTCCGGCGGTGCAGCGGCGCAAGGAACAGCATCCATAATGCCATTCCTGATGCCGTATACTCCGGGGGCAATGTGGCTGCCCCAATACTCCGGTGAGCCTAATACTTTAACTGACTTTATGCAAAAGATTAAAGAGTACTATGTGATGTATCCCCTTACTGAAGCCCAGCGTGTAGGAATGATAATGGGACAATTAACGGGCAATGCACGGCGTGAGGTGGCGTCCTGGCTGGACACAGATAAGGACACTGTAGAGCATCTAGCAGCCAGACTAAAAGCAACGTTTGAATCTGCTGTTGATACCCGGGCTAAGATGAGGTTCTTTGCATGCCATCAGAAACCTAAACAGAGTGCCAGAGACTTTGCCCTGAACTTACAGGAAGCACTCAAAGCCCTTAAGCTGGCAGAACCTGCTTTAGCCCCAGGAGCTGATAAAATGCTATTTGACCAATTTATTGAGGGCCTCCATTCCCTTCCCATCGAGGACAGTTAAGCATGGTACTGCTGCAGAACCCTGACATGACATTTACTGAGCTGAAGGATAGAGCTATCCGTCTGCAGCAGCTGGAGGAGCCAAGGGAATTAACATCTGTGCTTGACACTGCAGCAGCACCTCAGGCAGGCGACAGCGCCAGTGACATCTGCTATGTCAACGACTGCTGCTGAGGCCGGGGACTATATCTCAAATGCAGCCATCAACCAAAAGCTAGATGCCCTGACAGACACCGTGATCTCCATGGCCAAGGTCATCAAGGAACTGCGAGAGTCAAAACCTGCACCCAAGATCGAGTTGGCGATCAGCAGAGAGGATGTTCCGTGGACGAGGCCCAGAAGATACCCAGCAGCAAGAGGACGACCCAGCGATCGCTACCAACCAGATGGACAGCCCGTCTGCCGCCGTTGCCAGAAACCAGGTCATTTTGCTCGAGAGTGTCCTTTAAACGACGATTCCCTGGGCAGGCGGGCCGCTCCCCAGGAATGAACGCTCAAGGCCCCTCAGCCTGGTATGACAAGTTTGTGGGAGGAAAGCCGGTGATCCCTATAGTGTTGAATGGCATTCCCTTCAGTGCCTTGCTGGATACCGGATCCCAAATAACATCCATCCCACATGTTCTATATAAAAGGTACTGGGCTGATTCAGACATTACTAATGCGCCAGATGGCTTTAACTTTGAAGTGTGGGCTGGTAATGGATTGATAATACCAAAGGTTGGATTTAGAGAGATGAATATTCAGGTTGGGAAGGTAGAATTGCAGAAACAGGGTATTATAATCGTAGATGTCGACCGGCGAGGCCGTGAACCCGTGATGGTGGTAGGAATGAATGTCATTGAAAATGTTTTTCCGAAGTGTTAAGTGTTTTGCAGCAAATCGCCGAGACTGCCGGAACAGGACAACAGAGGCTTCTACACAAAGAGATCAAAGCCCTGATGTTGAAGCAGCAGGTAGAAATCTCCGGAGGTGTAAGAGTAAGTGACCCAATACCCATCGTAATTCCTCCCAAAACTGAAATGTTGGTGTGGTGCAGAGCCGCAATAGGCATTAAAGGGCAAGACTATAAGGCCCTGGTAGAACCCGTGTACTCAGACAGTAGACCGACCATACTCACTGCTAGAGGGGTGGTTGACGTACACAGGGGAAGAGTGCCATTACACCTGTTGAACTGCGGAGAAGATGAGGTCACATTACCAAAGTATGCTACCATGGCTAAGTTGTACACGGTTGATAACAACAACATCACAGCCGCCGAGCCCTTGAACCCGTCATGTCAGGCGGATGACAATGGCTCAGAGGAGAAGCTGGAGGATTGGTGCCAAAAGTTACATGTAGGTACCAGTTCTACACCTCCCCGTCACAAGCATGGAGTATACCGGGTAGTGAAAGAATATGAGCAGATATTCAGCAAACACCCGTTATACTTTGGGCAGATCAAAGGGGTAGAGCACACTATACCCACAGGTAACCATCAACCTATAAAGAGAGGTATAGACCCTTACCACCAGCTCACTACCAAACCACCAAAGATATGCTCAGAGAAATGAAATCTGCAGGGGTAATAAGAGACAGTTGTAGCCCCTGGGCAGCACCTCTAGTGTTAGTTAAAAAGAAGGATGGGACCATGAGAATGTGCGTAGATTACCGGCAGATTAATCGCATCACACATAAGGACGCATACCCATTACCTAGGATTGAGGAGTCATTAGCTGCATTAAAATCTGCTAACTACTTTTCCACCCTTGATCTGACTAGTGGGTACTGGCAGGTTCCTGTGGCCGAGGCCGACAAGGAGAAGACAGCGTTTACTACGCCGATGGGCCTCTGTGAGTTCAATTGTATGCCGTTCGGACTCTGCAACGCACCCGGGACCTTCCAACGTCTGATGGAGAGCTGCCTAGGACACAAAAACTTTGAAACTGTCCTCCTGTACCTAGATGACGTCATAGTCTACTCGAAGACGTATGAGCAACATCTACAAGACCTGGCGGAAGTGTTCGAAGCTTTATCAAAGTATGGCATGAAAATCAAGCCATCCAAGTGTCACCTTCTCAAACCAAAGGTACAGTACCTGGGACATGTCGTGAGTTCAGAGGGAGTAGCACCGGATCCTGATAAAGTCACAGTGATAAGGGATTGGCCAAGACCTGCGAATGTAAAAGAAGTGAGGCAATTCCTGGGCCTGGTAGGCTATTACAGAAGATTTATCCGAGGATTCACGAAGCTAGCAGCTCCTCTGCAAGACATTCTGATAGGACGGTCAAGGAAGACTTCAAACTGTAATTCCCTGGCATGGTGGGATGAAGAAAGAGAAAATTCCTTCAATCAGCTAAAAAGTGCGCTGACGGGAGAAGAGATCCTGGCATATCCTGATTACCATCAACCATTCATTCTTTACACGGATGCCAGTAACGTGGGACTGGGAGCAGTATTGTCGCAGAAGCAAGGAGGCAAAGAACGAGTTATTGCCTTTGCAAGCAGGAAGCTCCGGCCTACAGAACGAAATCCCGAGAACTACAGCTCCTTCAAGTTAGAGCTACTGGCAGTGGTCTGGGCTGTAACCGAACGCTTTAAACATTACTTGGCAGGTGCAGAATTCACCATCTACACGGATAACAACCTGTTGACTCACCTGGACTCAGCCAAATTAGGTGCTCTGGAGCAGCGATGGATAGCCCGGCTATCTAACTACAACTTTGTCATCAAATATCGGGCAGGCCGCAAGAATGGGAATGCAGATGCCTTATCCCGAATGCCGCACCTGAAAGACGTGGAAGAGGAACCGGAAGGGTTGGAAGAGATTGAACTGCCAGCCTTTCATCGTTCAAGGGTAGAAGATTATCGACCCGGCATCTATCAAAAGAAACAGGAAATAAATCTTAACCCGTTAAGACACTACGAATGGGCCGAAGCTCAAGATACTGATCCAGCCGTGAAGCTAGTGAAAGAACTGCTTACGCAACAACATGCACACCCTGGTCAGAATGCCCCAGCTGAAGCTATACAGCTATGGAAGCATAGAGGCAAGTTGTTCCTGCATCAAGGGAAGCTCTGTAGACGATTTACCAATCCCAAGACGCATGAACTGGTCTGGCAAATAATCGTGCCCAAGCGAGACACTCAAATGGTCTTAGAGGCTTATCATGACAACGCAGGTCATTTCGGATGGAAGAAGTTAGAAGCAATCCTGAGAGACAGATTCTATTGGGTTGGCATGAGAGGATCCATTGAACTATGGTGCAGAAGATGTGCCGCATGCAACCTCAGAAGAAAAGATCTACAGAAAGCTCCACTTCAGCCAATAGTAACCAAGCAGCCACTTGAGCTAGTCGCGTTAGACCACGTCAAGTTGTCACCAAGCCGGTCAGGCTATGTCTATGCCCTAACCATCGTGGACCATTACTCACGCTTCTTAGTGGTGGTACCAGTCAAAGACTTGACAGCGGAGACGGCAGCAAAAGCATTCCAGACGCATTTCTGTAGACCACATGGTTACCCAGAACAAGTCCTTGCAGACCAAGGTCCAGCTTTTGAATCAGAACTGTTCAAGGAATTCTGCAATATGTACGGTTGCAAGAAGATTCGCACAACGACATATCATCCCCAAACAAATGGTCTATGCGAGAAAATGAATCATATCGTAATCGAACTGTTAAAGACTTTACCAGAATCAGAAAGAAACCAGTGGCCAGATAAATTACCGGATTTGGTAGACTTATACAACCATGTCCCCGTGAGTTCTACAAACTGCACTCCAGCTTATCTTATGCGTGCAAGACCCGGTAAGCTACCAATTGATCTCGAAATGGGAATTGAAAAACCAGATACAGAATTAGAAGAAACAGATTGGGATATCAAACGTCAGAAACAGTATCAACAAGTGCAAGAATGTGTAGAGAGAAACTTACAACAAGCAAGAGCAAGACAAGAGAAAGCCTTTAATAAACATGCTCAAGCGATGCCATTACAAGAAGGTGATCAAGTTCTCAAGAGAAAAAGACGTACAGGCAAACTGGATAATCAGTGGGAAGCAGTCCCATACACAGTCCTACCATCTAACCTAGACAATGTAAAAACCTATTTGATAAGCAAAGATGAAGGAAGAACCTCACAAGTCGTATCTCGTGATCAACTCAAATTGTGTCCTGAAACCCTGAAGACACCTGAAGTCGTAGAACCCGTACAGGTCCAACCTATCAAGAAAGGAAAAAGAAGAAGTATTCCACACGGTACTAGGAGATTTTCCTAAAACATGGCCAAACTACCATGGAGCAGTTGTAGTACCAATGATTGCATTCCCTTCAATGATGGACCCAAGACCAGAACCTGTGTTACCAGAACCTGTGTTACCAGAACCCGTGTTACCTGAAGAAGACCCAAGACTTGAAGAACTGGAAGTAGAATCCGAAGAGGAAGAACAAATTCCTGGTCCCAGTGAACTTGCCAGTCCTGCAGTCAGACCACCATCTGCCATAACACCAAGCACCCCAAATAGGTACACGTCCACTCACACTTTCATACTAACTCCACCAACATTGCGCAGATCAGAGCGTAGTACCCAAGGTCAGATACCAGCTAGGTACAAAGAATAAAATACAGAATTAAATGTATTATGTAAATATGTTGTTTGAATATAAGTTGAATTCAGTGGACAAATGTATATAGTTATTGCAACGTTAAACAAAAAGCCCAGTACCTACAGAGACTATCCTGTATGAACTTTGCAATCTCCTTATTTACTTATGGACCATATATACCACGGACTGGTTGTGGTAAGAACTCCCTTGTATATATTCATCAGCCCGGAGGCAATAGACTAAACCTCTGGAAAGACTGCTTTTTGACTTTTCGAACTCTTTTTCACATTTTAGTGATTTTTGTACTTTTTCATTTTTATGGTTATGTCAATATATATTGTGTTTAATTGTTGTTTACTTGTTTTTACACAGTCCCGGAGTACTGTATTTAACTAAGGGGGAATGTGGCACCCCATGGGTTAATGTGCCACAATAACATCACATGGGTTCTCTCCCCCACTACACACTGACAAACACTACCACCTCTGGGCAATAGAGGGAGCACCACGTGCTCCCTTATATACTCTTGCCCATGAGGAAGAGCACAGACCGTACAGCACGGTGTAGTGCTGTGAACAGCTCAGGAGAACTGAGAGCTAAGACGTTCAGCACGGTGCAGTGCTGAGAAGAGAGCAGAGTTAGCTCAGTGCAGACCTAGCAAGGGTCAGAGGGACAAGGAGAACGAAAGACAGAGAACACATCTGGGAGCTGGAGTGACACCATCACTTGCCCCAGAAGTACGCACAGAGAGACGGACACCGGATCCGGTACTGTGTCTGGCACCCACAGCACAGCGAATCCAGGAACAGTGGGATCTCTAGATGCCCCCTAGTACCAGAGTGAAGCAACACGGAGGGGTCAGTGCAGCATAGAGTACCCAAGTTGCCTAGCCGAGTGGTACCAGCAGAATACAGAGAGAGACGTGAGGAATCCCAGCAGCTTAGCTCGAAGCAGCAGCTCAGGACACACACACAGTGCAGCACAAGGAAGCCAACGACCCGGACAGGGTGTGGGGAGAGAGCTCAGCTCCATTACAGACTCCGTGGACTATAGCCTGCAATAATATCAGCAGTAAAGCCTTGGAAAACAGCTTTGGAGTCTGTGTATTGATTGCGACCTTTGCTCCAGATTCAGCACAGAGACAATTCCTCCCTACAGATCCAGCCTGTCAGCTCTGCAGCATCAGGGAGAAGAAGTGCACCAGTATCAACTAAACGTGAGTGTGTGTCCTCCAACCCCTCTTCCACCATCTATAATCCCAATAGACTTTAACCCTTACTGCCCCGGGGGATACAGTTCTCCCCACTGGAACTATACCACCTCCACTGCCCTCACATCACCCCCGGAGGTTCTGCAGCAGCGGCGGCCCCCATTACTGGCCGCACCAAGTGGGTGGCGTCACCCGTGACATATCCCTTGTAAATATTCCCCTTTTATTGTGCTGAGCCAGGGACACGGTCCGGACCAAGCCACCAGTGACATCCCCGACGCAGACCGGTCCGGTACTGAGTACCCCACGTCCCTTGGGGCTCCACATATTCAAATCTCCCACTCACCATATTTGGTGACTGATTTGCAGCCACTAAACATGCTGGGCTTGATAAACAATCACAGTAATGGTGCAGCCATGTTGGCTGTGACATTGCTATGATTGACTAGCCACCCAGCGTCATAGGATCTATATAAGTCCTGCCGCAGCTATCTTGCGTACAATGCATCTGGTAACAGTGTAGTAGTAGCGTAGGGAGAGAGCAAGCTGGATTTTGGAATAATGTTTCTGGTATCTATATAACACAAAATCTCTTTTCAGAGCTAGCTGCAGTGTATAGTGGGTCAGTGTAGTGTAGGGAGGGAGAGTTTGTGGAGCAGGGAAAGAGTTTAAGGCTGGAATCGCACTGTCCAAGTGACATGCGAGTCACTCAGACGAGTCTCAGATGACTAACTTGGAATGGTCTCCCCCCTGTCAGGACAGGAATATAGAGCTGCTTAGAAACACAGGCCCCTGACACTCCCATTCAGAGTGAGGGGAGGCCATTCTGAGTTGGTCATCCAAGTCTTGTCCGAGTAACTCGCATGTCACTCGGATAGTGTGATTCCTGCCTTAAGCAGCATTCCAGGACCTGCATATTACCAGAATATCTCAGCTTAAACCACTTTGAACTAGGTCACAATAGTGTAGGGAGGGAGAGTTTGTAGAGCAAGGAGAGATTAAACTGTTGTTCCAGTATTCCCACATTAGGAAGGACAAAAGGAGGGCACCATAGTATCATGAATCAAATATGAGGATCACGCCAATTGTTTACATCTTAATCAAGGTATAGTAGAAACCGGAAAAGACTGTGTATAAAATAATTGGAATCACTCCATGAATCCTACAAAGGTAACAATGCTTTAGTTAATGCAAAGACAAAAGAACAACAAGACAGACACACTATAAAAACTATTAAAATAGCACAAGCTATACAAATGAACATGCTGGTGTGTTTTATGACACAACCAGACCCCCCTCTACAGTTAAACAACCCAATTTTGGGAGTTCCAAGTAACAATAATATACCATAGCATTACAAATGTCCACAATGTACATCAGTTCAAACATGGGCCTGTCCAGGTTATAATAGTCCAGACTATGGTTCTAACAATAGAAAGCAACCTGAAAAAATGAGGATAGACCACATCAGAGCATAGAAAGAAGAGTGTGGAGAACCACTGGATATGTAAAAGAGATGGTTCTATGACCCAAGTTAGAGATCAAAAAAAGGGGCACACACAGACACTGAAAACTCATGAGCCATATGAGTCAGGTCGCATTATTCACTAAATGGAATGTGCCTGATAGTGATAATACCTGACCACATCCCAGTAAAGATGGCTGCCTGTCTTTTCTCCCCTCCCTAGCCTCAAGCAACCATCTTTACTGGGATGTGGTCATGGTCAGATATTATCACTAGAAAGCAAATTTAATTTACTGAATGATGGATGTGGCGCCCCACTGGGTAAGCTGCCGCCAGAGGTACTCCATTCCCATGGTTAGAGAGTTTAGTGCCCCTGTTCTCCAGGTGCTGAGCTGGTACAGCTGAGCCCAAAAGCAAACACAAACACGACCCAACACTTAGGCCCTGGGACAATGGGAAGACCCTGAGGGAGGGCCTAGGTCACAAAAAGGGACAGGGAAGTGTTAGGAGGAGTAGAAGTGTAGGAGAGTATGCGGTAGAGGAAAGAGTAACAGGAAGGTGCGGAGTCGGTGTGGTGTCGGCTCCCAGGGCTCGGAGCATGACCACACTCTCACCTGGAGGGAGAGCCCAGAAAGGTGGAATGAGAGAAGAGCCCTAGGGGTGTGGAAGAGACACTGGTTCCTATACGCCCGAATCTGACGAGATAGAGGGCTTAGTGGACAACACAGGGACCCAGCCTTGAACACGGTGCGGAAGCTGCACGCCCGAGCCGTTGAACCGGAGGCCCTGTCTTCTAACGGGAGCTGTGGCCAAATGTCCGACACATCTTGGGTAAGGTGGCTGAACTAAGGAGCAGTGCGTAGCACCTGGTACACAACAGCACCCACGGCTATCGGTACTTGAGCTCTGTGCTTCGGAGAGCATTGAGAGTCTGAGGTGCAGAGCAATGACCTGCTCTCCTCAGAAGAGAACTACCCCTTTTAATGCAGAGAGAGAACATAGACTCACCAGAGACAGAACACCCAGTAAGTGAGAGGGAGAAAGGGCACTAACAGAGGCTCAGTAACACCAACCCGATCCTGGAGACAACGCTGAACCGGAGCCTGGCAAGGAACGTACCCGGTGGTCATGTTGTTACACCAAGTAAAAGTAACAGAATTGTAGCTGTGGTGTGTGTGAGACTTTCTTGAGCGGCGACCATCGGCCGCAGAGGCCGCCCGAAACACCAAGGGTACTGAAGGAGGACAAGAGAACATCTGCCAAGGCATATACTTAGTACCGTGATTTACTGCCCTGGGGATCGGGACTATCTAAGCTGCTGTTCATCATCCCCAGAGGCTCTGCAGCAGCGGCGGCCGCCCTGGCCACATACCGCAGGTGGCGTCATGAATACCCCTTTCCCCTCAGACTTTCCCTGTCATCGATCCCCATTTATTTTTACTGACACCATCAAAGTCATGGGCAGGGTCTCAGCCCCCCGTCTGTCCCCATGAAAAGAACCGAAGAGAAGTGAAGTAAAACAATGAGTAACCGCCCAGTTCCCGAGTCTTCCTCGGCCCTAGAGTAGGTGTGTCAACCTGGCATCACGAACAGCATGAAAGTGACCTAGAAAGAATGGGTCTCATGTGCCTTAAAGAACTGTGTAAGAACTAGCCCCCTAAAAAAGGCGTTGTGAGAAGAACAAGCGCCATGTGCAGGTCTCGGGCGTGTCTAGGCCCTCATCGTGGGAAGGACCTTAGAAAGGCATGAAATAGCAGGCCTGTTCCAAGTACCAAAGAAAAGCCAAGGGGGTCTGCTATTGAGCATTGCTGACCACGCCGAGACGAGTAGGCAAGACCTGAAAGGTGAGGGCTTAAAGACAGTAAGAAGAAGAACCGCGTGGTGCGAGCAGCGAGGAGGCACCATGGCGGACAGCGGTTTTGGCACCCCGGTGGTCAGACAAGAGAGTGCGAGAGCTCCCACTGTGGATGGGGAGGCTAGAGACTGGGTACGGTTTATCGGTCCCAGGACTTTGAGGAGGCTATGCATGAACTAAGCCAACTGTTGACCGCTGTGCAGTTGTAGACCGTGAAAGTCCCGACTACAGAGAGCAGCACTAAAAGCCCTGGTGCCACCTATGGATGCACCAGTGGAAGAGCCTACAGAAGCAGTGCCAGAGCAAGAACCGGCAGCAGCACTAGTGCTGGAGCCACCAAGCCAGAGCCGGCAGGTAACCTCTGAACCGACTGAGCCACAAGTTGTAACACCTGAGCCACCAGAGTCAACACTGCAGCCATAGGATGAGGGTGATGCCGCAGACTCAGAGAGCAGCGAGAGCTCGGCAGAGATCCCGGAGGTCGAGAGCAGAAGGGTGCACTGGGCCTCCCATTAGAGTTTGATGGGGGGAAGCCCGATCACTGTCCAGGTGGAGAACCAAGTTCAAGACCGGCAAGACGACAGCTAGTGGGCATGGAGGCAGGCCGAGGAAAAAGAGGAGTGATGGCAGCGCAGAGATCGTTGGCAGCTGCAAGAGGAGGCAAACTTGGAGGAGAAAAGGTGTATGAATAGGACTTTGGTTCCGAACCCGGCTGAGCAGTGCCACGGGTAGTAGTAGACTTTCATCTCAAAGACGGCTGGAGGCCCTGATGGTTGTTGAAAAAGGGGGAAAAATAAAAATAAAAAATGTTTTGTGATGCCACCTACAGTTCCGGTAATGGTAGCGGCGCTGTGGGTCAGACCTCCGGGGTGATGGTGGTGCAGCAAGATGGTTACACTCCACTTAGGTGGAGCGGGATCCCCGGGGCAGTTGTGGTGTAAGGGGGTGACAGATCTCCACACAGCCTTGTCTCTGGTGCTGCACAGGAAGGCGGCTCATCAGATGGAGATATTACAGGACAGTATGCGATGGGAGCAGGATCAGGAGCTGCAATAATAGGCACACACATACACACACAGGGTTACGTCCAGGGTACAGTCCGGGTGGTCGGGTAGCAGTTCAGGATTACCACACCCGATGAGTTATGAGGCCTCCTTATTACTGTGTGTGTGCTGTAGTCCTGGGCTGTCTGAAACCTGGCCCTGACCTCTCCTGTGTCACTCACTTGCATAGCAGGCGATGAGAGTCTTACTGCTGGGCACCGCTAACCCCTCTGCAGCCTCTTGCTCTGTTAGTGGCTGTGCTACATGTGTTCCTAGGCCAGGAGACTGAAATTTCCCTGGCCCTCTGGTCTTCTCTCCTGGGCTGACTGGACCCGTGCAGACTCGGACTCCGGTGTCCGGGTGCTTCTGCTGCTTCTCTGGGGTGAACCTGTATGGTTAGTCTGCCCTCTCTTTGGTGTGCCTTGCCTCCGACCCTCACTCTTGGGTCCCTCACACTGGCTAGGCTTCCCTCTGGTACGGGCCTAGCACGGCTCCGTTCACCAGGTGTCTTCACAGTCCTCTCTCTGGAACTGCACTGCCTAACTCCGCCTCCAAATCTGAATTTTTAGGGGACCTTGCCTGAGTCAGCAAGTAGAGCTCCCCTTTCAGGTCTGGGGTGGAAGGTGTTGCATGTGTAAGTTTACCTGATGTGGAAATCCCTCCCCACACCAGGTGTTCCTGTGGCAACCAAACCGTAGGGGTGCCACATCATGCAATAAGTCCTGCAGGCACATTATGCGTAAGGATTACGGGTTTCTTTGTCGCAATTAATGCAATACAAAAATACATTTACATTTACCTATGGGCGTCTGGGCTTAGGTGTCCTGGTTTCACCCTCCCACCCCCAGGAACTTGCTTTTCCTAACTTAATATGCATGGGGCTGAGTCCAGTTCCTCCACCCTCCTGTACATACTATTTACTGTCTATTTACATAAGGACACATATATATTTTTCATTATACACATGCTGTTTATACCTGGACGGGGGCTGAGCAAAGTTACTACGGCTAGACTTACAGTTGTGGCCAAAGTATTGACACTCCTGCAATTCTGTCAGATAATACTCAGTTTCTTCCTAAAATGATTGCAATCACAAATTCTTTGGTATTATTATCTTCATTTAATTTGTCTTCAATGAAAAAACACTAAAGAGAATGAAGCAAAAAGCAAAACATTGATCATTTCACCCAAAACTCCAAAAATGGGCAAACAAAAGTATTGGCACCCTCTGCCTAATACTTGGTTGCACAACCTTTAGCCAAAATAACTGCGATCAACCGCTTCCGGTAACCATCAATGAGTTTCTTACAATGCTCTGCTGGAATTTCAGACCTTTCTTCGTTGGCAAACTGCTCCAGGTCCCTGATATTTGAAGGGTGCCTTTTCCAAACTGCCATTTTTAGATCTCTCCACAGGTGTTCTATGGGATTCAGGTCTGGACTCATTGCTGGCCACCTTAGAAGTCTCCAGTGCTTTCTCTCAAACCACTTTCTAGTGCTTTTTGAAGTGTCTTTTGGGTCATTGTCCTGCTGGGAGACGCATGACCTCTGAGGGAGATCCAGCTTTCTCACACTGGGCACTACATTATGCTGCAAAATTTGTTTGTAGTCTTCAGGCTTCATATTGCCTTGCACACGGTCAAGCAGTCCAGTGCCAGAGGCAACAAAGCAACCCCAAAACATCAGGGAACCTCCGCCATGTTTGACTGTAGGGACCGTGTTCTTTTCTTTGCCTATTTTTTTCTCCTGTAAACTCTATGTTGATGCTTTTGCCCAAAAAGCTCTACTTTTGTCTTATCTGACCAGAGAACATTTTTCCAAAATGTTGTAGGCTTTCTCAGGTAAGTTTAGGCAAACTCCCGCCTGGCTTTTTTATGTCTCGGGGTAAGAAGTGGGGTCTTCCTGGGTATCCTACCATACAGTCCCTTTTCATTCAGACGCCAACGGATAGTACGGGTTGACACTGTTGTACCCTCGGACTGCAGGGCAGCTTGAACTTGTTTGGATGTTAGTCGAGGTTCTTTATCCACCATCCACACAATCTTGCGTTTAAATCTCTCGTCAATTTTTCTTTTCCGTCCACATCTAGGGAGGTTAGCCACAGTGCCATAGGCTTTAAACATCTTGATGACATTGTGCATGGTAGACACAAGAACATTCAGGTCTTTGGAGATGGACTTGTAGCCTAGAGATTGTTCATGTTTCCTCACAATTTGGTTTCTCAAGTCCTTAGACAGTTCTTTGGTCTTCTTTCTTTAGATTATTGTTCAGTTTCCAGGGCCACAGACGGACCACCGAATTGGGAGGGCTGATGTCTAAGAAGAGTGGGGCGTGGTCCTACCACAGGAAACTTCCCATAGATGGCCTCGGATCCCAAGACGTGGCATAATGACTTAAAAGAAAAAAGTCAATTTTTGCCGTATGAGTTGTGTGGATAGGAGAAGAACGTATAATCTCTTCCGTTGGGATTATTAAATCTCCTCACGTCTGTCAACTTCAGTTCATAGAGATCTTTTTTCAAGGAGGACATTTGTCGAAGAGGGCGTTAAGTTCTGTCTGATGTAGAGTCAACTGTTGGGTTAAGTGTTAATTTAAAGTCACCGCTTATAATCACCACCCCCTCCGCAAAGTCTGCCACCTTCCTCAGAGAGGCTCTCCCTGCCTTCACTTGGTTCCAGTTGGGAGCATACCACCCCGCAATGGTATAGGTTATGGAGAAAAGTTTTAATAGAATGAATCTCCCTTCTGATTCGGCATGGGAGTCCAATATCAAATGTTGGAGGGATTTGTGGATGGCTATGGACACCCCGCTAGAGCAAGCTTCTGAGTTGGCGCTGTGGAATCATTTGGTGTAGTACCTGTCTTAAATATTAGGCATGTGACCTTCCTTTAAAATGGGTTTCTTGTAGGATCAAAACATTTACCCGCTTTTTGTGCATACCATGAAGGTTATGCAATCTCTTTTGGGGAACGTTGAAACCCCTAGTGTTCAGTGAGCCCAATTTAATCTTTTGCTGTTCTGATCTTCCCGGCATCATGACATTGACACTCATTAAGAATCGAGGCATACGGACAACAAACTGAGTAATTAAAAGTACCCCGGACCCCAAGCGCACACACACAAAATAGGTGATGGGGATGGGAGGGGGTTGAAGAATAGAAGGAGAAAGGAGAGGTAGGTGAATGAAGGGGGGTAAAAGCGAAGAGAAGTTACGAAAGGAGACAAGGAAAAGCCAGAAAAGAAGTACCTGACCTGATCAGGCGAGAACCAAGTATGGGCTACTGTACCTGCACGGCAATACTGTAGGACCTATTGTTAAGGCAATAAATAGTTAATAATTTATTTGAATAATTGAAGCCATTCAGAAACCTTCCAAAAAACATGGTTCTTATCAGAATGTCTTCGGACTGAATGTACACTTCAAGGCTAGTTTAAACTAGCCTAACACACAGAATATAATTGAATATTTTTTCAGAATAAAATGTATATTCAGCATAAAATGATGCAATTACCTAGAACCACCCTTAAGAAATGCCCCTTTAATGATGAGTAGAAAACTGCTAACCCCTCCCTTAATAAAGGTTTTTGTCATTAAGCTTTACATTGACTTGTGCATCAGCGTGGTTCTTATACGGTGACATGCACACACTCAGACAAAGCATCCAATTTGTCGGCAGACAATTAAGATGACAGCCTCACCCGAAAGGTGTGAGGGGCATCCATTACAGTTGGCGCACCAGCTTGGAGATAGGACGAAACGTCCAGGGGACGACAGCCACAACTGAACCTTCATTCCCAGGACGGACCATACACGAGGGGTAGACCTGCAGGCTACAAAGAGGTAAGAAAATTATTTATCTTACCTAAGACCCTCCTGTGTCTCCGTGCAGGGATGAAGTTAGCTGGCTGTCAGGCTCGGACATAGATGACCGGATCTGAGAAGTCCTAGCCCTTGCAACCCGGTCCTGATAATTCCTTAATTGTCTGCCTTATTCCTTATTTGTGTTCTTGCAACCTGATCCTGAGTTTATCTGTGTTAATGTCAGTGCTATCATTGCTACAGTTTCAGTACATAGAAATAAAAAAGAGAGAAAGGCACGGAGAATGGAGAGATGGGGCTGAGTGGGGAGATTCTGTTTCCCTGGTTTCCAGCCCTATTCCCAGGGGATAAGGCTGATGGGTTTCCGGTCCCCAGAGAGGGGGGCCGATGGTTTATTTCACTACTGGTGTTCCAGCCTCTGATACAGCTGATGGGTTTCCGACCCCCTAAAAAGGGTTGATGGTTTTCCGACCCCCTAAAAAGGGTTGATGGTCTTCCCACCCCGCTCCTGGCTGCGGTGGTGGATGAGTACGTAATTTACGTAAATGATTGTAGTGATGATGTTGTTCTATTGTTCCGTCTCTCCAGATAACTCCAGATGACATGCCGCTTGTGTAGACAAGGTATAGAGCCAGAAATTACACCCGCTGGCTGGATAATAAATTGTGTTACTGACGTGCCATATACACGGGAAGAAACTGGTTATATAGCAATCCATGGCACTTCTCCAGTACTCAAGGTGTTCAGACAGAATATACATGCCCAGCTAACGATAGTCAATCCGCAAGAATTCTTGTTGCAAGAAGTATATGCGGGAAAGTTATATGACCCAGTTGTTGCCCCACTGAGGTGTAGAGGGGGCTGACACAGTTTGATATTTTATCTGTTTTATCTGTTTGGTGACCACCATTCCAGTCCCAGTCCTCAGACCGACTCTGACTGACTGATTCCAGTGACGCAACTAGTTCCAGGTCTCTGACTAACACCACTGACTGGTTTCCATAAAGTGCACACAGTGTAAGCAAGGTGTGAAGCTTGCTATCTCTGCTGACTTGGTTACAGACCAATTTCATCTCTTTCCTTTCCCCCCCTTCAAGGTTTAGAGTGTTCAGAATAAACTTTAATGCCCGGCACACTGAAGGTATCCCAGTTGACTCCCCTTTATACAACCCTGCTGACAGTGGTCATCTTGAGGGGTGGACAGTTATAGCCAAGATAGAAGCATAGAGACTTGGGTTTAAGCTATAATATGGGTGTTAATCAGTCAAAGCCTCAGCAAGTTACCCCAAGAGACCTTGTGGCAGAGAGGAAAGTAAAGAAAGTATGTAAAGAAAGTGAAGAAGTATGTAGCAAGGAGGGGAGGGAAGACTGTGGTTTTGTGATTATTTGTTAGGACGCATTAACTTTAATACGGGAACGCAGGCTGTCAGTATAAGGACAGGCGTCCTCTCCAAGAAGGAGGGAAGACTGGTGTACTGTGGCATAAGTATTTGCTGGGATAGAGACATCGGTAAATAGTGATTAAAGATGTTGCGTCTTTTCAAGGAAATGTACAGTCTCACAGTCTCCCTCCGTTAGAGGAAAAAAAAAAAAACGTCCATTAATATGGTCCGTGAAAGAGAAGGGAGAAAGTATGTTAAAAATGCAAACAAGCAATTAGAAGGCTGTGAGGACGTTGAGGGGGAAGGAGGGTGCTGTGATGCTATATGGTTATGTGTGTATAACGTTAGGTGGCTATAACCACCATAGGAGGCTGTGAGTGGTGCACATAGTGTTGAATGAAGCTGTAATTGGGGCCCCTGTGTATACTGTATGTATGTTGAGATGTGAGATGTAATGTCAGGGTTGATTATTTTCTTGTCTATATGTGACTGTATGTTTTGTATCACGCGTGATGTGAATCAGGTGTTTAGTATATGTTTTTTTTTTTATTATACATGCTGCCAAGCAATTCCCTAGGGAGGACGCTACCTTATAATGTGTGTATGTTCCCTTGGCATATTCATAATATTCATTTTCTGCCAATGTTTATTCCGTCCAAGGTTAGGCTGTGTAAGAATTGTGCGCAGATATTTCCCCTCCCCTTCAGTACCTGATGGGAGGGGGTAGGGGCGAGTCTGCACCAGCGTGTTCATTTTACATGTGGGAATGAAAAATCATCCATCTCTCTATAAGTTTAAGATCCTGAATGGTAGGAATTTCTTTTCTGTGGCTGTGAACATTAAGAATCATAATTGTTTACTGTGTATTTAGTTAGAAGCTAGTAATATTGCCTATTATTGGACGCAATAATAGTTATTTTGGACAGTTTTTGTACATTCCTGCTCGAGGTCGTACAGAATTAGGTTTTACTGATTTTCATACAGGGATTATTCTATTTTATAGAGTCATACTGACACACTGTCTTCTTGTTTGTGTTGTGTTAATATTTTTTTAGACACTAAGATAGCTATTTGGGATAAATTTTGTATGTTTCTGTCTGAATTTTATGGAGGAACAATAGTTTTTAGAAGAGGCATAGAGTACAGATAATAATACTTAGTATGTGTGTTAAATCTTAGATTCTAATCCCATTGTTTTCTAAAGTAGTTTTTTTTGTTATGGCATTGGCTCCAGGTGGGGGATAGACAGAAACCTCCGCCCAGCTCAGAGTGTTCCCCCCATCTTAGGGTCCTGTCTCACGTACCGATGCTCCAACGATCCCAGCAACGATCCTGAGTTGCTGGGATCGTTGGAGCATGTGTAATCTGGTCGCTGGGAGCTGTCACACAGACAGACTTCACCAGCGACCAGGGACCATGGAGCTCCCCCCACATCGGTGACAGCCAGCACAGAGCTGGCTGTCATCCTGCACCCTGCACCCCTCCCTCCCGCACTTCAGCACCGTGCACCTCTCCCTCCCGCACCCCAGCACCTTTCCTCAGTGCCGCGGGATACACAGTGTGTATCCGGCGGGCACTAGGACCGCACGCCGCGCGGCTGCATTCATGCAGCCACGTGACGCGGAAGCAAGCGCTGGCAGAAGCGTTGGCAGAGGAGCGTGGAGGCAGCGGTAAGCTGGCTCCACAAGCCCCCCAGTGGCCCCAGTAGTCCCCCCCAGTGGCCCCAGTAGTCCCCCCAGTGGGCCCCCCGCTGGTAACCATGGTTACACCAAGTATCTAAGCAGCGCGCGCTGCATTGTTACTGGTGTAACCATGGTTACCGGCCTGTGAGCTCGCTGATCGTTCTTCCCGCTGGTCACACACGCCGATGCGGGCTGACCAGCGGGATGTCCAGCGACCCAAAAATGGTCCTGGACACTTTGTAACGATCAGCGACCTCTCAGCAGGGGCCTGATCGTTGGGAGCAGTCACACATAACGATATCGGTAAGGATATCGTTCCTACGTCACAAATAGGACGATATCGTTACCGATATCGTTATGTGAGACCTAGGCTTTAGGAATGTAAGACTCAGAGGAAGTTTTCCCCATCAGAACTTCCTGTGGCAGCCATCTTACACCACCTAAAAGGCCTGTTAACAATGAGACTACATCACAGTTAGTTCCACTACCAGTTTATATATCCAGTTATGATTATACAAGAGTAATATATATATATATATATATCTTTTTGATTCCCTCATGTGAAGGGGGGATGGAGACATGGATGGAGACATATATGGAGAAATATATGGGGTTTTTGGTTAAGCATCATACAGTTATAGTTTATAGCTATCAATATAATTAGTAGAGAATTGTAATAAGAATTTTGTTGAATAAGTATTTTTCTGATTTTTGAAGCTAATACGAATCCTTGAGTGTTTTATTTCAGATGTACGTATAGGAGAGATGATCTTACACTGGACACCGGTAGGATCCTCGCATGAGGTAATCAGAGCAATTGATTCTGAGTTTTTGCACTTTTTTGTAAGCAGGTGGAGCTTCTTCTAAGTACAATTCTTACAAAACGGTAAGCATATTGAATGCAGAATTGGTAAATCACGGTGAGGTAGACACCATGTTGCCAGTCTAGGATGGTATAATCACGCTGACAATCACTACAGGTGACTACTAGAGGTAGGGGGCAAGGTACAATTTGAAGGTAAAATAAAGTTAGCCTAGGTAGTGGCGTGAGGTCATCCATCCCAGCCTTGTTAAATCTGGCTGCCTAAGCACCCCCTCGGTATCAGACTGCCCGGACAGAACTAAATAAATACTAAAAGAACAAAAAGGGAGTTGTGCTGAAGGATGGGAAAAAGGACAGGCCATGATGACGTCTCTCTTCAACAAAAGTTAGAATAGTCTTTGCTTGGCCCCACATACACCTCAACCGGTCACGAGTGTAGTCAGATGAATACTCCCTGGTTCGCTCCTGGTTACAGGTAAGACCTCGTGTACAATCCTGCATTATTCTCACGCACAACACAACTAAGAAAGGTAAGAGTTGAAGCAGCAGCCGCTCCACAAGCCTTAAGAATTGCAAATAGGGTGCGGACAAGGAGAGAAAAGTTACAAACATGTCCTAGTAGGTGTGGATCTCTCTCTCCTATATAAAATACCATAAGATGTCTAATATATTGGTTTAGAATGTTCTGAAGCAGAGTAAGTAGGTAAATGAATAAATATATATGTAAATAAGAATATGGTAGTTGTATAATAAATAATTGGAAGTTTTCCCAGATATCCAGTTACCTTTTTGACCTGTTTTTCAGGAAGGCAGAGAGACCACTGATGATAAGTATACAGTAATTATATTGTCTAATGTTATACTATATTTGTTTGGCTTTACATTGTATCATATTGTTTTATTTGTGCTCTGACAGACCTGCTGAGACCTGTTTCAATTACGGACTGTTGACAGTGTATCTAGTGACCCTCATATATATGTTGACTGAGCAATTGCTGTATATGTTTATGGAAGGTAATGGACCAAACAACACTTTACAAACAAACTGAAAAATGTATATAAGATCAGGGATAGGTTAAGGACAGAAAGGGTGAGTCGACGTGGAGCGGGGGCACCACATGCGTTTCAAGAGGGTGCCGACCTTCGCTGGTTAGGTAGGTTTCCAGCTTTAAGGAAATTACTAGGGTACTATTAGAAATGGGTGTATCATTTATAAATTGTGTAAATCTTATGTTTTTGTTTCTATGAGCTATCTTGAGTGACAATTTATTTTGATATTTTAATCAATAGAAAATGATTTTTGATTGTATGTAAGATCCTTATATAGAAGTTATTTGACATGAACCATAATTGTATGATTTAGAATTGATGATTTGTTTCTCATGAACCCAAAGAATGTAATGTTTCTGTATATATAGTATATCTCTTCCTCTTCTCTTATGGCCACTTTACACGTCCCTATGTCAGTCCGATATTGGATACAACGCCGCGGGAGCGTGCTGTTTCTGGGCAGAATTCCAAGATCGCATAGGAGATATTACACAGCGCGATATCGGCAGGCAACGCCACTACGATGTCTACGCCCCCTTGTACGGCCGACCCAGGAACGATTATTTAACATGGGAGAGGATAGGGGAAGTTGTACTCCACATCGTAGTTGGGCTTTTACACAGCACGATCCAGCCACAACGTCCATCCAATATCGGCCCGTTTTTAGAGCAGGCTCATTTGATCCCCGATATCGTTTTGGCATCGTTCGTGCATCGTATTGGATATTTACACCACACAACGCACGAATGATATCGGGGCCCACGCACGAACCACGTGACTTTTGGTCGGAGTTGGACGCCGATATCTGGTCGTGTAAAGTGGCCATTAGGAATGATTGTTTTTCATTTATAGGTAAGTCAAGAACTGATACCATATTCTTTTTATATCTTTTTCTTGAAAGATGGTGTGTATACGTGATTTTAGATGATAAGATGCTCAACGGGGGTGACTTATATTCTTAAGGTTATAAGTAAAATTTTGTGATTTGCTTTTGTGTTGCAATGTATTACTATGTCATTGGTCTGGCAGATTATCATACCCAAGAGACGTCAAAATGGTCTTAGAAGCCTACCATGACGGTGCAGGTCATTTTGGATGGAAGAAGTTGGAAGTACTCTTAAGAGAGAGATTCTACTGGGGTGGCATGAGAAAATCAATCGAGGATTTGTGTAGAAAATGTGGCCCAAGCAACCTCAAAAGTTAGGATCAACGGAGTCAGAGAGCCCCACTCCAGTTCATAGTGACCAAACAACCACTTGAATTAGTTGCTTTAGACCATGTCAAGTTGTCACCAAGCCAGTCAGGCTACTTCTATGCCTTTATGCCTTAACCATCGTAGACCATTACTCTCGCTTGTTAGTGGTGGTACACGTCAAGAACCTGACAGTGAAGACAGCTGCAAAAGCATTCCAGACACATTTCTGTAGACCTCATGGCTACCCGGAACAAGTTCTTGCAGATCAAGGTCCAGCTTTTGAGTCAGAGATTTTCCAGGAATTCTGCAACATGTATGGCTGTAAGAAGATCCGCACGACAGCATATCATCCTCAAACCAATGGCTTATGCGAAAAGATGAACCATAGTGTGATTGACCTGTTGAAAACCTTACCAGAGTCAGAGAGAAATCAATGGCCAGAGAAATTACTCGACTTGGTAGACTTGTACAACCATGTCCCGGTGAGTTCTACAAACTGCACCCAGGCCTACCTTATGCAAGCAAGACCCAGTAAGCTGCCAATTGATTTTGATATGGGAATTCTGAAAACAGACGCAGAAGTTGAAGAATCCAATTGGGATACCCTACGTCAACAGCAGTATCACCAAGTACAAGAGTGCGTAGAGAAAAGTCTCCAACAAGCTAGAGAAAGACAAGAGAGAACCTTTAACCAAGATGCTCTAGCAACCCCATTACAACCTGGTGAGCAAGTTCTCAAGAGAAAGAGACGCACCAACAAATTGGATAATCAGTGGGAAAGCACCCCATATACAGTCTTACCATCAAATTTAGACAATGCGAAAGTGTGTCTAATCAGTAAGGACGAAGGAAGGACGTCAGCAGTTGTGTCAACAGACCATCTTAAACCATGTCCTGAAACCCTGAAGACACCAGAAGTAATCATACCCATACAGGTCCAACCTGTCAAGAAAGAAGAGGAAGTATTCCATACCGTCTAATGAGATTTCCCCAAAACATGGCCAAATTACTACGGAGCAGTGTACTTCCTTTTGGAAGTACACTGAGCTGTAGGCTGATTTTCTGCTAAGGAAAAACAAAATTAAATCTTAGTTCTTAGCGAGTGTGACAGCGAGCTTAGTGTGACCGGGAGCGT
Organism: Allobates femoralis; assembly: GCA_033576535.1. Taxonomy (NCBI): domain Eukaryota; kingdom Metazoa; phylum Chordata; class Amphibia; order Anura; family Aromobatidae; genus Allobates; species Allobates femoralis. Next base: position 618,215,474 of record JARQOC010000002.1, read on the forward strand.
AAGTGCGGATGGAAGTAAGTGTGTGACTTGTGATTCAGTGAGGAGGTATTTGTGAATCCTGCAACAAATACCAGTGTGAATTGCTGACTGTTTTTTTTATCTTTTTAATTTTATTGGGCTTTCTTAACTTTCTTTTCTCTCTACAAGTTTATACTCTCTTATTTTACTACCTGTAAGTTAAAGGGTTAACTACTTTGCACTTAAAACCTGTGGTGTAGCTATACTTACAAGGGGTTAATTAAGGGTGGGGGTGCATAATTAAGGGTTTATAAGTAGCAGCTTGTTGGGGCTTCAGTCCTTTGGAAGTACACTAAGCTGTATGCTGATTTTCTGCTAAGGAAAAAAAAATTAAATCTTAGTTCTTAGCGAGTGTGACCGCGAGCTTTTTGTGACCGGGAGCGTAAGTGCGGACGGAAGTAAGTGTGTGACTTGTGATTCAGTGACTTTGGATTCAGGGAGTTTGGAAGGGAGAAATTACTGAATTGCTGGTTGTGTTTTATTAATACTTTGCATTTCCTTTTACTTATCATTTCTGTCTGGTGCAATCCCCATTAGGAAATGAGCTCCATAATTGGCACTGCCATCCAGTGTACATCTTGCCACATGTATGCATTCCTTGAACAGCCGGTCGAGGGTGCATACTGCTGTGTGAGATGTGAGTATGTTGTGCATTTGGAAGCCCAGATACTGGATCTAAATGAACAACTGACAACGCTGAGATCCATAGACAATATGGAAAGGAGTCTGCTGCTCACTGAACAGCTGCTCAATGGGATAGATGTGGGGGAGAATGGTAGCATGGAGCTGCAGGACAGTGAGGTAGACAGCTGGGTGACAGTTAGAAGTCGGCGTAGAGGGAAGAGTGCCAGTGAGGCTAGTCCTGATCTGGCACACCCCAATAAATTTGCTAAGTTGACAGATGAGGGGGGTGCGAGTTCAGGGATAGCACTGCTGCAGCAGGGCATGACCTCTGAAAGCCAGAGGAGTGTCTGCTCCAGTAAGGGGGGAACAGGAGAGCAGGGCAGGACAGACAGGTGCTGGTAGTGGGGGACTCAATTATTAGGGGAACAGATAGGGCAATCTATCACAAAGACAGGGATCGTCGAACAGTGTGCTGCCTACCTGGCACTCGAGTCCGGCACATCGCTGATCGGGTTGACAGATTAATGGGAGGGGCTGGGGAGGACCCAGCGGTCATGGTGCACATTGGCACAAATGACAAAGTTAGAGGTAGGTGGAAGGTCCTTAAAGATGATTTCAGGGAATTAGGCTGCAAGCTTAAGGCAAGGACCTCCAAGGTAGTATTCTCTGAAATACTGCCTGTACCACATGCCACACCAGAGAGGCAACGGGAGATTAGGGAGATAAATACGTGGCTCAGGAATTGGTGTAGGAAGGAGGGGTTTAGGTTCCTGGAGAACTGGGCCGACTTCTCTGTTGGCTACAGGTTCTATGCTAGGGACGGGCTGCACCTCAATGGGGAGGGTGCAGCTGTGCTGGGGGAGAAAATGGTTAGAAGGTTGGAGGAGTGTTTAAATTAGGGATTGGGGGGGAGGGTATTCATTGTACAGGAGGGGATGATAGTGTAAATAGTAACCTGGGCACAAGTAATAAAATTGGGGGTGGCATGGGGGGTGGGGTTAGAACAGTCAATATAGTAGGAAGGAATAGAGGTAAAGAGAGATACATAAAGTGCATGTAGACTAATGCCAGAAGCCTCACCAACAAAATGAAGGAATTAGAATTGATTTTGTTGGAAAATAATTATGACATGGTGGGGATATCGGAGACATGGCTGGATGAGAGGCATGACTGGGCTGTTAATTTACAGGGCTATAGTCTGTTCAGAAATGACCGTACAAATAAGCGAGGGGGAGGTGTATGTTTATACGTAAAATCATCCTTAAAACCCATCCTGCGTGATAATATAAGTGAATCTAATGGAAATGTAGAGTCTCTGTGGGTGGAGATAAGGGGAGGGGGAAAAAATAATAAATTACTGATAGGGGTTTGTTATAAGTCCCCAACAATAATGGAAGTGGAGGAGAATATCCTCATAAAGCAAATAGATGAAGCAGCGACTCAGGGAGAAGTCATTATTATGTGGGACTTCAACTACCCTGAAATACATTGGGGAACAGAAACCTGCAGTTCTAGCAAAGGTAATAGGTTTTTGACAACTATGAGAGATAATTACCTTTCACAACTGGTTTAGGACCCAACAAGAAGGGGGTCACTGCTGGACCTAATATTAACCAACAGGCCAGACCGCATATCAAATATACGGGTTGGAGATCACCTGGGTAATAGTGATCATAAAATACCATATATACACGTGTATAAGCCGACCTGTGTGTAAGCCGACCCCCCTATGTTTGCCCCCAAAACCTGGGAAAACCTATTGACTCGTGTATAAGCCGAGGGTGGACCCCAGCACAGGTATACAGCCCCCAGCAGTGTGGTATACAGGCCCCCCTGTGGTATACAGGCTTCCCCAGTGGTAGTATACAGCTGCCTCCCAGTGGTATATGCAGCCCCAGCAGTATATACAGCAGCCCCAGTGGTATACAGCAGCCTCCCCAGTGGTATATACAGGCCCCAGCAGTATATACAGCAGCCCCAGTGGTATATACAGGCCCCAGTGGTATATACAGGCCCCAGTGGTATATACAGGCCCCAGTGGTATATACAGGCCCCAGTGGTATATACAGGCCCCAGTGGTATATACAGGCCCCAGTGGTATACAGGGTCCCCCCTTGCTGCCGCACACCTGTAAAGTAATACATCATTATACTTTTCCCTGTCGCTGTCGCCGCCACCGCCGCTCTGACACCGCGCTCCTCCGGTCTTCATGCCTCTTCCTGCTTCTTCCTGCTTGTGACAGGCGGGCGCAGGCAATGATGTCATTGCTTGTGCGCAGGAGGAGGAAGCATGAAGAAGCAGGAAGAAGCATGAAGACCCGAAGGAGCGCGGTGTCAGAGCAGCGGCGGCGGCGACAGCGACAGGGATAAGTATAATGATGTATTACTTTACAGGTGTGTGGCAGCAAGGTGGGGCCCTGTATACCGATGGGGGGTGCGGGCGGCCTGTATACTGTATGCACCTATAACTCTTGTATAAGCCGAGGGGGGGACTTTTCAGCACATGTTTGTGCTGAAAAACTCGGCTTATACACGAGTATATACGGTAATAAGTTTTCAAGTATCCTTCAATAAGATGTGTAGTAGAGGGGCTACAAGGTCACTAAACTTCAGGAAGGCAAATTTCCAATGGTTGAGAGATGATCTTAGTGCAATAATCTCGGACGATATCCTGAGACATAAAAGTACACAAAGCAAGTGGGAGACATTTATTAGCATTCTGAATAGGGCCTGTGCACAATTAGGGATGGGCGAATCTACTCGTTACTACTCAGTACTCACCAAGAAGTAAGGGATTCGCACAGTAACGAGTCCGGGCCCCCCCGTCTTAAGCTAGGTCTGGGCTGGGGGGAGCGAGCAGGGAGCGAAGGAAGGGAGGGAGGAGAAATGCTCCTTACCTCTCTTCTGGCTGTCTGCTGTCTGCTCTGTGCTGGGCTCCGGGTCCTACGGGCTGCAGCAGCTCCAGGGTCCTAGAGCCCGCCTGCTCTCCCTGTGTACAGACATGAATGTCTGTGCACAGGGATGATGTAGCAGAGCTGAGATTGTTCTTAAGCCTGCTATCCCTGTGTACAGACATGTATATCTATGCACAGGGATGTAGCAGAGTGGACATCGCGGTTTGGACTACGTCGGACGGAAGAGGATTTTTTTAATTACATTAAGTCCCTAATGCCTTTTTTTTTTTTCTATTTCTAATTAAAAAAAAATTCTCTGTGTTGTGTTTTTTTTAAAACAATTTAATAGAAATTCATGGCGGTCATGTCTAATATTGGCGTGACAGCCATAAATTTCGGGCTTAGGGCCAGCTGATAATACAAAGCTGGCCCTAACCCCTTTATTACCCAGTGAGCCACCACACCAGGGCCACTGGAAGAGCAGGGTTCAGCGCCAGGGGATGGCGCTTCAATGAGCGCGCCATCTTCTGGGGCGGCTGCGGGCTGCAATTTGCAGTGCGGGGGTGCCCAGAAAGCTTGGGCTTATCTGCACTGTGGATTCCAGCCCCCAGCTGCTTAGCTGTACCTTGCTGGACATAGAAATTGCGCGGAGCCCCACGCATTTTTTTTTAATTATTTCATGAAATTCATGAAATAATAAAAAAAGGGCTCCCCTATATTCTTGTGTCTGGCCAGGTACAAATAGGCACCTGGGGGCTGGGGGCAGCCCGTTGCTGCCTGCTGGATCCGGCTGGTTACAGAAATATGGCGAAGCCCACGTCATTTTTTTCTGAAAAATCAATAAATATTGTTTTATGGATTTGTCAGAAAAAAATTTGACGTGGGCTTCGCCATATTTCTGTAACCAGCCGGATCCAGCAGGCAGCGACGGGCTGCCCCCAACCCCCAGGTGCCTATTTGTACCTGGCCAGACACAAGAAAATAGGGGAGCCCTTTTTTTTTTATTATTTCATGAATTTCATGAAATAATAAAAAAATGTGTGGGGATCCGCGCAATTTCTATGTCCAGCCAGGTACAGCTAAGCAGCTGGGGGCTGGAATCCGCAGCGCAGGGAGGCCCAAGCTTTCTGGGCACCCCCCGCTGCAAATTGCAGCCCGCAGCCACCCCAGAAGATGGCGTGTTCATTGAAGCGCCATCTTCTGGCGCTGAACCCCGCTCTTCCAGTGGCCCTGGTGGCGGGTGGCTCACTGGATAATAAAGGGGTTAGGGCCAGCTTTGTATTATTAGCTGGTCCTAAGCTCGAAATTTATGGCGGTCACGCCAATATTAGACATGACCGCCATGAATTTCCAGTAATCAACAGAAAAAAAAACACAACACAGAGAAAAATAATTTTATTAGAAATAAAACAGAAGACAATTAGGGACTCCATCTTTATTTAAAAAGTCCTCTTCCATCCGACGTAGTCCAAAACGCAATCTCAGCTCTGCTACATCCCTGTCTGTGCATAGATACACAGGGATATAGCAGAGCTGAGAATTGACTAAACAGTCAGTTCTGTCCGTGCTCAGGAATCTCCGGAAAGAGCAGCAGAGAGACTCGGGGAGCGAGTCTGCGGCCGGCGCCGACGGAGGCAGCGGTAAGTAGCCGGCCGGGCTGGCTTTAAAAGAATAACATGGGGATTTGCAGGTTTTTCCTCTGCTGCCAGACCCCTTATAGGGTCCGGCAGCAGAGGAATCGCTGCAATACCCGTTCCCCATTCATTAACATTGGAATCGCTAGACTCGCAACGAGTAGCGAGTCCTAGACTCAGACTCGTCGGAGTCTAGCGATTCCGAGTAGTTTATGATTCGCCCATCTCTATGCACAATATATACCCTATGGGAATAAGCATGCTAGAAATAGGAGGAAACCACTATGGCCAAATAAGGCTGTAAGGGACACAATAAATGACAAAAAGAAAGCATTTAGGGAATTAAAGCAAGTAGGTAGTGATGAGGCATTAAATAAATACAGAAAATTAAATAACATTTGTAAAAAGCAAATCAAGGCAGCAAAGATTGAGACAGAGAGACTCATTGCCAGAGAAAGTAAAAATAATCCCAAAATATTTTTTATGCTAAATGACTTTTTTTCAACAGTATTTACACAAGAAAATCCCATGACAGACAATATGATCAGTGATAACAAAAACTGTCAATTAAATGTCACCTGCTTAACCCAGCAGGAAGTACGGCATCGTCTAAAAATCACTAAAATTGACAAATCCCCGAGCCCGGATGGGATACACCCCAGAGTGCTGCAAAAATTAAGTACTGTCATAGATAGACCATTATTTTTAATCTTTAAAGATTCCATAATAACAGGGTCTGTACCACAGGATTGGCGTATAGCAAATGTGGTGCCAATATTTAAAAAGGGAACAAAAACTGAACTTGGAAATTATAGAGCTTAACCTCTACTGTGGGTAAAATCCTAAAGGGTTTTCTAAGAGATGCTATACTGGAGTACCTGAAGAAAAATAACCTCATGACCCAATATCAACATGGTTTTACGAGGGACCATTCCTGTCAAGCTAATCTGATAAGCTTCTATGAAGACGTAAGTTCTGGACTGGACCAAAGAAATGCAGTGGATGTGGTGTATATGGTTTTTTCAAAAGCTTTTGATACGGTGACACACAAAAAGTTGATACATAAAATGAGAGCAATGGGGATAGGGGAAAATATGTGTATACCCTATGGGAATAAGTATGCTAGAAATAGGAGGAAACCACTATGGCTAAATAAAGCGGTAAGAAGTGCAATATGTGACAAAAAGAAAGCATTTAGGGAATTAAAGCAAGTAGGTAGTGATGAAGCATTATTAAATAAATACAGAAAATTAAATAACATTTGTAAAAAGCAAATCAAGGCAGCAAAGATTGAGACAGAGAGACTCATTGCCAGAGAAAGTAAAAAGAATGCCAAAATATTTTTTAACTACATAAATAGTAAGAAACTAAAAAATGATGGTGTTGGCCCCTTTAAAAATAGTCTGGGTGAAATGGTGGATGAGGATGAGGAAAAAGCCAATATGCTAAATGACTTTTTTTCAACAGTATTTACACAAGAAAATCCCATGACAGACAATATGATCAGTGATAACAAAAAGTCTCAATTAAATGTCACCTGCTTAACCCAAGAGGAAGTACGGCATCGTCTAAAAATCACTAAAATTGACAAATCCCCGGGCCCGGATGGGATACACCCCAGAGTGCTGCAGGAATTAAGTACTGTCATAAATAGACCATTATTTTTAATATTTAAAGATTCCATAATAACAGGGTCTGTACCACAGGACTGGCATATAGCAAATGTGGTGCCAATATTCAAAAAGGGGACAAAAACTGAACTTGGAAATTATAGGCCAGTAAGCTTAACCTCTACTGTGGGTAAAATCCTAGAGGGTTTTCTAAGAGATGCTATACTGGAGTATCTGAAGAAAAATAACCTCATGACCCATTATCAACATGGTTTTACGAGGGACCGTTCCTGTCAAACTAATCTGATAAGCTTCTATGAAAAAGTAAGTTCTGGACTGGACCAAGGAAATGCAGTGGATGTGGTGTATATGGACTTTTCAAAAGCTTTTGATACGGTGCCACACAAAAGGTTGATACATAAAATGAGGGCAATGGGGATAGGGGAAAATATGTGTAAGTGGGTTAAGAACTGGCTTAGTGATAGGAAACAAAGGGTGGTTATTAATGGAACACACTCAGAATGGGTCACAGTTAACAGTGGGGTACCACAGGGGTCAGTGTTGGGCCCGCTTCTATTTAATATATTTATTAATGACCTTGTAGGGGGCATACGGAGTAGAATCTCAATATTTGCAGATGACACTAAACTCTGCAGGGTAATCAATACAGAGGAGGACAATTATATATTACAGGAGGATTTATGTAAACTAGAAGCTTGGGCTGCTAAATGGCAAATGCGCTTTAATGGGGATAAATGTAAAGTCATGCACTTGGGCAGAGGAAACAAAAGGTATAATTATGTGCTTAATTGTAAAACACTGGGCAAAACTGTCACTGAAAAAGACCTGGGTGTATGGGTAGATGATAAACTCACATTTAGTGGCCAGTGTCAGGCAGCTGCTGCAAAGGCAAATAAAATAATGGGATGCATTAAAAGAGGCATAGATGCTCATGAGGAGAACATAATTTTACCTCTATACAAGTCACTAGTGCGACCACACTTAGAATACTGTGTACAATTCTGGTCTCCGGTGTATAAGAAAGACATAGCTGAACTAGAGCGGGTCCAGAGAAGAGCGACAAAAGTCATTAGAGGACTAAGGGGTCTACAATACCAAGACAGGTTATTAAACTTGGGGTTATTTAGCTTGGAAAAACGAAGGCTTAGGGGTGATCTTATAATAATGTATAAATATATGAGGGGGCAGTACAGAGACCTTTCTAATGATCTCTTTACTCTTAGGCCTGAGACTGGGACAAGGGGGCATCCTCTACGTCTGGAGGAAAGAAGGTTTAATCATAATCACAGACGCGGATTCTTTACTGTAAGAGCAGTGAGACTATGGAACTCTCTGCCACATGATGTTGCAATGAGTGAGTCACTACTAACATTTAAGAAGGGCCTGGATGCCTTTCTTGAAAACTATAATATTATCAGTTATACATACTAAATTCTTTGATAGGGCGTTGATCCAGGGAATTAGTCTGATTGCCTTATGTGGAGTCAGGAAGGAATTTTTTCCCCAATGTGGAGCTTAGTGTTGCCACATGGGTTTTTTTTGCCTTCCTCTGGATCAACATGTTAGGCTATGGGTTGAACTAGATGGACTTAAAGTCTTCCTTCAACCTTAAAAACTATGTTACTATGTTACTATGTTACACCATTTTAGATACAATGAGGTTACTAACAGTATCTCACAGGTATTGGACATATAATATAATCCAAACTATGAGAACATATAGCCTTCAAACTCCATCTCAAATGCCCAGATCACCTGCACTTACATTATATCCAGACTGGAATTTACAGGCACACCTGTGCAGACTCAAACCCTCAATCCTGCACCTCAATACGCATTTAATTAGGCATATCATAAATCAAGGTACCTAAAAGTGGTCCTTTGCTGAGATAAGACAACCCATATTGCAGCTAGGGTGATTTACAAGTTCAGTCCGCACAAGAGTACACCTGTGCCATTGAAAAGATAAGGCAAATAATCTAGAATCTTATAGTGAAATAATACCTACATTCATGCAGTGTAGAGAGTGCTTGTCCGTAGCCCCTGTGGCCCCTACGCGTTACGGTCAAATGACCTTCCTCAGGGGGAGTAGTTTGTACCAGCTGCCAGGATTGAGGGTTTGAGTCTACACAGGTGTGCCTGTAAATTCCAGTCTGGATATAATGTAAGTGCAGGTGATCTGGGCATTTGAGATGGAGTTTGAAGGCTATATGTTCTCATAGTTTGGATTATATTATATGTCCAATACATGTGAGATACTGTTAGTAACCTCATTGTATCTAAAATGGTGTAACTATACTGCAGATTTGTGAGTGTTGCTCTCCGGCCCCTTCAGCATGCTGTGAGGCACTGTCCTCTTGGTAAAAAACTGTAATTTATTTTTCCATACTCATACTATTCTTTGTTGTCTCCATTTTTGTAAAACAATTGTTGATGTCATTAAGCTATTACGTTTGGTTTTAAGCTTGATAATAAAAATTGTGATTTTAAAGATACCCTTGATTCCGTTTGGAATTTGTTTGATGTGGTAACTGTACCACAGTGTAGCAACACGGCGGGGTCAGAAACACAAAGATAAGACTCAAGTTGTCTAGCAAGTTTGGTACCCGTGAGGGAAGACAGGGTCGGCAGCCTAGCTAAAGCGGCAGCAGGGCCACACACACCGCGCAGGAGTAGGAAGCCAAGGACCCGGCCAGGGTGGGAGCAACCCGGCACCGGTACAGACTCCGTGGACAGTACTCTGTTGATTAACACTCACAGTAAAGACTTGGAAAACTACAAAACCGTGAGTTTGTGTAATCCTTGCGCTCAAGCCGTACTTCCCCTCACAGGACTTCTATCATCTCTACCACTATCCCCACCCTGCATTATCCATAGACTATCATCACCACTGCCCTGGGGAACCAGGCTCTGCCCGTGGAGAGCTGTTACATCACCGGCTGCCAAACATCATTTCTGGAGGTTCTGCAGCAGCGATGGTCACCCTGATCACATACCACGGGTGGCGTCATGACTTTCTCCCCTGTAAATAACCCCTAAACCCATTACTTATGGGCCAGGGACACGGTCAGGACCAAGACCACCGTGATACTCCCCGTAATACCCTGGACCGATACAGAGTACCCTGTCCCAGTGGGCTCCACACTATCCTATGTGATGGGAGATACAGATTTAAAATAGCAATCATGTTGCCAAGCAGATACAAACACATACTGTGATCCTCTGCTGTATGATGATGCATAATGTGTACTGTTAAGGTGAAGCTAGTGTGGCACCCCTATGGTTCAGTTGCCACAGGAACACCTAGTGCAGGGAGGGATTTACACATCAGGTAAACTTGCGTGCAACACCTTCCACCCCAAACCTGAAGGTGGAACTCTACTTGACAACTTCAGGAAAGGTCCCCTATAAATTCAGGCCCGGGGGAGGAGATAGGCTGTTCAGTATGGAGCAGTGCTGAGGAAGACACCTGGTGAACGGAGCCACGCTAGGCCCATACCAGAGGGAAGCCTAGCCAGTGTAAGGGACCCAAAAGTAAGGGTCGGCGACAAGGCGTACCAGAGACAGAGTGGGGGCAGAGGAACCATACCGGTTCACCCCAGAGAAGCAGTAGAAACAACCCGGACACTGAAGTCTGACTCTGCCCTGGTCCAATTAGCCCAGCAGAGAAGACTGGAGGACCAGGGACACATCAGTCTCCTGGTGGACACTTGTAGCACAGCCAACAACAGGGTCAGGGACCGCAGAGGAGTAAACGGGGCCCAACAGAAGGTTCTCACCACCTGCTATACAAGTGAGGGACACAGGAGAGGTCAGGGCTAGGTTTCAGACAGGCCAGGACTTAAGGTACCGTCACATGTGGCAATTTTGCTAGCAATTTCACTTTCAATTTGCTAGTTGCAGTGAAATCATGGACGCATTGTTCCATTTGTACACGGCAACAAAATAGAACAATGTGTCCATGATTTCACTGCAACCAGCAAATTACTAGTGAAATTCATCATAAAAATGTAAGAAAAACAGCACTCACCAGGTCAGCAGGTAACGGGATCTTTATTGCGGGAACATACAAAGTGCAGTGAGGGGGCGCCGAGGTGACAACGGGTCCGTTTCGGGCAAAGGCCCTTCTACCGGTCACGGCTAGCTACAGGTGTCTAACCCACTTCGTATATAGGCGGGGAAGAACCGCCCATCTGGCGTCACCACATAGCAACAATCTGTGCAAAGTGTACAAATATAATAAAAACAACAAATATTCAGCTCAATGCAACAAAAAATGATGTAAATAACTTCAGTAAATACCAGATGCTTATAAAATCACTGTAGAGAGCGCTACAGTACTGCTAAGTCTAGCTAGCATCCAAACACCTGCCACCTATAGGCAGATCAGTCAGTCCATCCCACCATCCAACACAGAGGCTTCTGGGGAATCCCTACCCAAGGGCCTCAGTGTAAGTGTCACTCAAACTTCTGAGGGCGTGGTAAAGTCTTAGCATGGGAGTGTGCTAGAGGGAGTATGTGCCACTTGCTTCAAGCATCCTTGGCACCCAACAACGAGCCCCGCGCCGATGGCCAAAAGGTCCGAACCCGCAAAGATAACTAGTATCTCGCGGGACCCGGGAATAGCCAAACGGAGCTGAGGCAGGTTACCAAGGTATCCCAGATAACCCACAGTGCACTCCTCTCTACAGCCATGCTGTTCCGCTCATTTCTTGGCCGCTATCAGGCCCAAAGAAAAAAATGTATTCATGAGCCTAATGAGCGGCCCTGGAAATGGAGGCTGGAACAAAATACAATTCCTTTTTTTTTTTTTTCAGTACAAATAATCCACGTCCCACATGAATACAGCTAACCAAACAACATTTTTATGATGAATTGTTGTGCTATACTGGCACCACCGGTCGCACTAGTGCTTCCCGCCTCACATGCATATTCCACTGCCTGAGAAGGATTACTGGTCATAGTGGTGCCCCTTTTTCGTTTCTGTTGGATTTTATTACTAGTGAAATTGCTAGCAAAATTGCTGCGTGTCATGGTACCTTTATACACACACACACAGAACAAGGAGGCCTCATAACTCATCGGGTGTAGAAATCCTGATCTGCCACCCGACCACCTGGACAGTACCCTGGATGTTACCTTGCTTCAACATTACCAGCGAAAGGTATATAAACAACTTCCAGCGTGTGTGTGTCTGTTATTGTGGCCCCTGATCCTGCCTTTAACATAGACTGTGTACCAGCGTCTCCTCCTGCAGAGTCACCTTCCTTCCTAGCAGTGCTGACAGGCCAGCCTGAGGAGCCGCACACTTGTTCCCTTGCTAAGATTATGACAGAGCTGCCTCCCTGTGTAAAATCTCTATTCATCCATCACTGCCCCGGGGACTCCGCTCCACCTACAAGGAGCATAACGAACAAAGATGCCTCATCATCACCCCGGAGGTTTGCAAGCAGCGCCAGTATCATTACTGGATACCATAGGTGGCGTCATGATCTCTTTTTATTTTATTTCATTTTTATTTTAACCCCCTTTTTCAACGATCACCAGGGCCACGGGCCCGGGCACAGACCGCCCGTGACATCCCCCGTGAAACTACAGCCCTGGATCGGGTGCCCCAAGGCCCTGGGGTGGGTCACTAGGAGCAGAAGCAAATCATTACATTGATCGATTCAGCTCTGCATGGTCTCCCCTTCCCCATGGGAATATGGTATCTTCCTATCCCTCCAACTTTCAATGGATCATCATCATCACTCCTCATTGGAATGTAGGTTGATCCTGCAGCCTCCGACACACCTCCTGTTCTCTGCTGCTGCATGAAGCTCTCAATTTTCTGTCCCATGAGTGGGAGTCAGTGCTGAGGAGCAGGTATGATTTTATTTAATTATGGGCCATGTCACACACACAGATAATTGTGCAGAGATTGTTTGCAGATCTCTGGTTGCAGTGAAATCATGGACATATTGCTCCATTTTGTGGCCATGTATAAATGGAACAATTTGTCCATGATTTCACTGCAACCAGAGATCTGTGAACAATATCTGCACAGATATCTGTGTGTGTGACGTGGCCCTATAAGAGATCTGTAGATCAGTATACAGCTCAGCTTCATCATGAAGCAGGGCAGGATCTGTACTAAAGTTTTCTCTCACCAGAGTTCCCCTTTAACTATTTTGTGTGGTAGAACTAAGTGATTTCTAGGTAGAAAAATTCAAAATTTTAATATTTTGAATTTTTTTTTAACCAAATTTTTGACATTTTCAAAAATTATCCAGAAGTCACTACTCAATATAGCTCTATTGTCACGTTTGTCTCCCATGCCTGGGAGACTCGTGACACATTTTGGCCTAGAGCCTCTTTGACTGAGAGACTCTGGATTAAACATAGTTAATTTAGTTTGGCACACTTGGGGTTAATGGCAATTCTACTTAGCAAGCTCCTGTGATCTGTACAGGTGTGACCACTCCCATCGCCTTCAAATAGTCATATGACCCATCATCCAGTGCTGATTATTGAGTTCCATCCATTGCATGCTGCCCTGGTGGAAGGAACCCTCAGTGAACTTACTGGTGCTAAGCCGTCTGCTGGCTAGGAGTATGGCCACAGCCGTGAAGTTGCTTTATGTTTTGGTGTTTTCCCCAGTAAATTTTTTCCCTTCATGTTATATTACTTTAGCAGTGCAACTAGTGCTCCCGCTGGCCAGCTTCCTGGTGAGAGATTAGAGCAGGGCCAGCAAGGGACTAGGTATACGGCTCAGCGACGGAGTGCAACAACCTGTATAGGGACGTCAAGGTTTTCAGGGTACATTGGCAGGTGAGTGCAGAAGGTATCCCTTCTTTATTCCCCATCAATAAGGCCGATCATTGTTATTATGTCACCTTGTTTTTCATCTTATGTGCCGGACAAGTTTTGGTTCATGCGCCACTGTCACATGGTATTTTTTTCACACGCTAGTCCACACGTGACCTCTATGACAGCCAGAACAACTCTCTCATAGGCCAGGGTAACACTTGAGCCTTGGATCAGGTTTTTGCATCATTTTGTGCACCTTTTTTTTCTAAGTCCAAAACCTGATGCTAAAAACTGATGCTGCACTCAAGTATGACTGCAATAGTATCAGTTTTTTAACTGGACCCCAAAAACGCTGCTAGCAACTGATCAGGTTTATCAGGTTTGTTGACATTGGGCCCTGTGGGAAAAAAGACCTGATCAGTTTTTTCTAACATTTTTTTTGGAAAAAATGACAAAGTCCAAAAAAAAAAAGCAGAGCAGCACAGGAGGGTCAAAGACCAGCCAAAAAACACCCTTTAAAAAAAGGATCCAGAATTTGAGCCTTTTGCAAAAACTAATGCCAAAGTGTGAACCCAGCATTAGGGCCACTTCACACAATAGGATCTCGTTAACGATATCGTAGAAACATCACAGATTTGTGAACGTTCTAACAAGATCGCTTGTGCATCGTTGTGTGTGAACGAACAATGTTGGAAGGAAAAATCGTTGGATCGTTCAGCAAAAATTTGAGATCCGGACCTAAAATCTATCGTTCGTCGTCCAATTAACGTTCTGGGAAGCAGCCACATCGTTCAGTGTGACACCTTTTTGAACGATGTCATTCATAATTCTCCTATTCCTGCCGCTTTGTAACATCGTTCAATCATTCTTCTCCAAGTAACTGGCGCGTTGCCAAATTTAAGATTGTTAACGATATCCTTGCGTGTGACAATGCACTAACGACGTCGAAAGGATCGCGGTCACGTGACATAGCTAACGATATTGTTCACCTATATCCTAGCGTGTGACGGTACCTTTAGATTTATATTCACAGTTTTCGACTTCTAGTCAGTCAGAAGTTGCAATAACAAGAAAGACGGTTTAGAAATGGAGTGGTGCCAGGAACAGTAGAACACAGTGGCTGTAGCTGTATATTACTAGGGGCAGGGAACTTACAATAACGTCATCACTCCAGTGCTAAAAAAAATCGTCTTGAGTGGTGCTTTACAATGTTTAGCATATGTGCACACGGAACTGATACATGGTGGCTTTTTTTCTGTGAATATTGCATATAACATAACCAGCACTGTAAGTGGAATTTTTCAAAAGCTCTGGCATATCGGCAAATAATATATTGAAAGTTCATATTGAAAAACAAGTCCAGTCAAGCTCTGCCTTGGCAACTCTCCCCAGTGCTGCACTGGATCATTGAAAGGTCTCTCCCATATGTGTACATAGTGTGTAGAGGCATTTCAGAACAAATAGAACGATATTCCTGGTTGCAATTATGCCAGGATCTGATTCATGCTGTCCATGATTAGGGCAACACGAATCAGCTGACAGATTCTCTTTAATTTCTTAAATTTTACTATAGAATGTCTTCAAAGAATTGGTTCCATACATAGATTAAAGGACCAGTTACACACACATATAATTGTGCAGAGATTGTTGGCAGATCTCTGTTTGCAGTGAAATCATGGACACTTTATTCCATTTTGCGACTGTGTACAAATGTAACAAAGTGTCCATGATTTCACTGCAACCAGAGATCTGCGAACAATCTCTGCACAATTATCTGTGTGTGTAACTGGCCCTTAATGGGGCCGTCACACGCATCAATGTCGTCAGTGAAATGATCGCTGACAAAATTGACGGATGATCGCTGGTGAGCTGTCACACAGGCAGACTCGCCAGCGATCATTTTACCAGCGACATTGTGGAAATGATTTCTATATCGTTTCCACGATGTCTGCAGGCTGGTATCCAGGGTAAACTGCGGGTTAGGGCGGCTTCAGACTGCGGCAGCGTCCGGTCCGGGGCTGTCAGGATTGACAGCCTGGAGCGGAGTTTTTCTGCATAGAATATCATCGGGCTGCACGGAGCTGGATCGCGGCGGGTGTTAATTATCTGCTATCCGGCTGCTGTGTCGCCGGATGTATCCTGCAGAAGTGGGGATTTGTCTGCCGATTCCAAAACCGGTGCATGCAACGTTTCTGGAATCGGCAGACAAATCCCCACTTCTGCAGGATTCATCCGGCGACACAGCAGCCGGATAGCAGATAATTAACACCCGCCGCGATCCAGCTCCGTGCAGCCCGATGATATTCTATGCAGAAAAACTCCGGTCCAGGCTGTCACTCCTGACAGCCCCGGACCGGACGCCGCCGCAGTGTGAAGGCACCCTAACTAGGCAGCGCGCGCTGCCTAGATACCCGAAGTATACCTTAGTTACCAGCCTTCTCCGCTCACCGGCTGGTATCTAAGGTACACAGCGGGTAACTAGGGACCCTAGTTACTTGCTGTGTACTTGAGAGAAGGTTGGTAACTAAGGTATACATCGGGTATCTAGGCAGCGTGCGCTGCCTAGTTACCCGCAGTTTACCCTGGATACCAGCTCCCAGCGCTTCCTGAGAGGCGCTGGGAGCTGGCTGATCGCATCTCCTGGTGTCACACGCAGCGATGCTGCGTGTACACCGGGCAAATGTCGTCAGGTTTTAGAACAGATTCTAAAACCTGGCGACCATCAACCAGCGATTTATCGCTGATTGAGTATGTCACACGCGTCAATATCGCTGCAACGTCACGTGCAGCAGTGATCGTGCACGCGATATTGACTCATGTAACGGCCCATAAGTCTTATATAGATAATGTTACCTGTCAGTTAACATATTTTCTACCTTCATATTTTACATATTAGTTCAAACATGCAAGATATAAATTACTTGTTCTATAAAAGCGATTTTTACCACAGACAGGAAAATACCAATGTGAAGATGTTTTAAATATGTTAAAGATTGCCACATCCTCAAATAGCAGTTACAACATGCCATGCTGTGTTTACAGCCAAAAAATTCCTATACTTTTTTAGTAAATCATTACATTAATTCTGATATGAAATTTCATGGCTTTGATCCCACTATGAAGTCATGGTGAGATCTGTTAACAAAATGTGGGAATAGTTTGGTAATGAACTTAGGAGACCGTTACACGTCGCAGCATTGCATGCAATTTCACTTACAATTTACTGGTTGCAGTGAAATCATGAACACATTGTTACATTTGTACATGGCAACAAAATAGAACAATGTGTCCATGATTTCACTGCAACCAGCAAATTGCAAGTGAAATTGCATGCAATGTTGTGACGTGTAACGGTACTCTTAAGGCCCCGCCACACGGGGCGACATCGCCGCCAATTAGGCCACGCCCCTACGTCACCACATGTAAAGGGCCGATGCCTGGGCCGCCGGGTAGCCGCCTGGTTTCAGAGCAGTGCTCTGAAACCAGGCGATCGATCTGGGGAGATCTGCACACATCGCCCCATTTAACCGGCCGCCGGCGACCTATCAGGCGATAGGAAACATAGGCTCCCATTGTCCTGCATCGCCGCTGGGGTTTTCAGACACCCTGGCGGCGATGCCGCCTGACAGTTCGCCGGCGCAGCGCTGGAGATGTCGCCCCATGTAAATGGGGGACAGCAACGCTGGCGCGGCACGAAAAATGTGCGCCATCCGCCAGTCGCCGCCGACATCTCCAGCCCCGTCGCCAGGTGTGACGGGGCCTTTAGTGATGCAAATTAATCGCTCAAAGTAGTTTAAACATTTTGCAGCTTTTCAACTTAAGCCCCAATTATTCATTTGCTAGATGCCACAGAAGAACCCCATGTTTGCAAGAAAGATGACGTGGTACAGGTCTTCTACTGCATATAGAAATTTATGAAGTCAAAGATTAGACAATTGTGAAGATGTCTATCCTCACTTCTCATGGATAAGCCATGATGCAGAGATTTGAAGAAGTCCAGGGTCAAACACTGAGGGCATATGTCAAAGGTATGTGGGAAAGACAAAGATAAAACTGTAGAGATGGGTGAACACACAGATGTTTGGATTTGGTGGAGGCAGCCTTTTTTATTCTTAAAGTCCAGGTTCGTGACCGGGCTTGACTCAAACGAGCCCGAACCGCTTACTCCATATAAGTCTATAGGGAAAAAACTTTTCAGTTATAAAATGGTAGCTGGGTGGGCTGGGGGCTGTAAAACAAAGCAAAATTATGATTGAAGCTATAGAATTGTACTCACCGAGGACCACGAGCATGTAACATCACTTCTGGTTCCCGATCATTAAGCTTATATTAATTCACTGCAATCTGACTTCAGCAGCCAATCACCGACTCCCACTCTCTGTGACAGTGTCTGTGATTGACTTTTGCGCCCCCACCCATTGTGTCAGCATATATGATTTACTGCCATTGGCAATGAATAGGGGTGTAAAAATAATTTTAAAACCTTGAGTAAGGATCCACGGTATTTTTTGATTCTACATACAGATAGCCTATAGCTGACTGGTTTAACACCCCCAGCGGCCTGGGTTTACCTTGGCTGACAGTCAAAAATACAGAGGAACCCAATATTTTTTTTAACCCCTTAAGGACCGAGTCACTTTGCAGCTTAATGACCGGACCATTTTTTGTAATTCTGACCACTCTCCCTTTATGAGGTAATATCTCTGGAACGCTTCAACGGATCCTAGTGATTATGAGATTGTTTTTTCGTGACATATTGGGCTTCATGTTAGTATTAAATTTAGGTCGATAATTTTTGCGTTTATTTGTGAAAAAATAAAAAATTTGGCAAAAATTTTGAAAATTTAGCAATTTTCAAATTTTTAATTTTTATTCTGCTAAACCAGAGCATTATGTGCCACAAAATAGTTAATAAATCACATTTCCCACATGTCTACTTCACATCAGCACAATTTTGGAAGAAAAAAAAAAATTTGGTAGGACGTTATAAGAGTTCAAAGTTCATCAGCAATTATTCATTTTTCCAGCAAAATTTACAAAACCATTTTTTTAGTGACCACATCACATTTGAAGTCCCTTTGAGGGGTGTACATGACAGAAAACACCCAAAAGTGACACCATTCCAAAAACTGCACCCCTCAAGCTACTCAAAACTATATTCAAGAAGATTATTAACCCTTCAGGTGCTTCACAGGAACTAAAATAAAGTTGAAGGAAAAAATGGACATTTTAATTTTTGTAACAAAAATGTTCTTTTAGCCTCAATTTTTTCATTTTCACATGGGCAACAGGATAAAATGCATCATAAAATTTGTTGGGCAATTTCTCCTGAGTACACCGATACCTCATATGTGGTCATAAACCACTGTTTGGGCGCACGGCAGGACTGAGAAGGGAAGGAGCGCAATTTGAATTTTAGAGCCAATTTTCCGTTCAAAAAGTGAAATGGCGCTCCTTCACTTCTGAGCCCTGCCGTGCGCCCAAACAGTGGTTTATGACCAAATATAAGGTATCGGTGTACTCAGGAGAAATTGGCCAACAAATTTTGGGATGTATTTTATCCCTTTGCCCATGTGAAACTAAAAAAATGTAGGCAAAAATAAATTTTTTTGTGAAAAAAAAGTGTTTTTTTAATTTTTATGGATGAATTTGTGAAGCATCTGGGGGTTCAAAGTGCTCACTAAGCATCTAGATACCTTCCTTAGGGGGTCTAGTTTCCAAAATGGGGTCATTTGTGGGGGAGCTCCAATGTGGAGACACACAGGGACCCTCCATACGCAACATGGTGTCCACTAACAATTGGAATTGTTAGCGGACACCTTGTAGGATATGAAGAGCCCCTATGTGCCTAAACATTGGAGCTACCCCACAAGTGACCCCATTTTGGAAACTAGACCACCCAAGGAACGTATCTAGATGCATAGTGAGCACTTTGAACCCCCAGGTGCTTCACAAATTGATCCGTAAAAATGAAAAAGAAATTATTTATGGAAAAAAAGTGCTTTTTCATTTTTATGGATGAATTTGTGAAGCATCTGGGAGTTCAAAGTGATTACTATACATCTAGATACGTTCCTTCGGGGGTCTAGTTTCCAAAATGGGGTCACTTGTGGGGGAGCTCCAATGTTCAGGCACACAGGGAGGGTCTCTCCATACCCGACATGGTTTCCGCTAACAATTGGAGCTAATTTTCTATTGAAATTGTTAGCGGACACCATGTCGCATATGGAGAACCCGTGTGCCACCAGCACAAGGGCAACTGGTAGAGTTGGGGTACAGCACCAGAAAATGCCGCCTCTAATGAATGCGCTATTTTCTTGGGTGGCTGTGGGTTGAAATTTGCAGCGTGGGGGACCCACAACATTTGAGTCTCTCCACGCTGAGGATTCCAGTCAGCCAGCTACCAAGTTGTACATGGCTGGCTACAAATACAGCGAAGGCCTTTTTTTATTTCTAGAACTAATTCTAGAAAAAAAAAGTGATGTGGGGCTCCGCCATATTTTTGGTCCAGCCAGGTACAACTTGGCAGCTACAGACTGCCAGCAACCCCCAGCTGCCTCGTTGTACCTGGCTGCAACCAAAAATACAGCGAAGCCCATTTTTTTTTATTTCTAGAACTAATTCTAAAAAAAAAAAATGACGTAGGGCTCCGCCATATTTTTGGCCCAGCCAGGTACAACTAGGCAGCTGGGGGCTGGAATCCTCAGCATGGAAAGGCCCAAGCGTTCTGGGCCCCCCATGCTGCGAATTGCAGCCTGCAGCCGCCACAGAAAATGGCGCATTCATTGAAGCGCCATTTTCTGGCGCTGTACCCATGCTCTTCCAGTTGCCCTGGTGCCGGTGGCAAACTGGGTAATAAAGGGGTTAATGCCAGCTTTTTATTGGCAGCTGGCACTAAGCCCGAGATTCATAATATTGGGCCAATGTTAGACCCGCCATTAGGAATCTCTGGTAAGTAGTCAATAAATGCACACAGAGAAAAATATTTTTATTTTGGAAAAAAAACACAAACAAAATTCAGACTCCATCTTTATTATAAAAAGATCCGACGTAGTCCACAACGAAGGTCCCACGACGCTCGATCGCCTCCGACGTAGTCCACAACGAAGGTCCCACGATCGCCATGCAGGAGGATCGGACTGCATAGTAGCGATCTGACAGCCCGGGTGCAGTGATCCACTATGTGGATCACTGCACCGGGGCTGTGAGATCGCTTTCTGCAGCTCAATCTGCATGCAGACAGATCGGACTGCATAGCAGCGATCTGGCAGTTCAGGTGCAGCGCTGGGGCTGTGAGATTGCTTTCTGCAGCTTGATCCCTATGCAGGAGGATCGGACTGCAGAGCAGCGATCTGGCAACCCGGGTGCAGCCCCGAGGCTGCGAGATCGCTCTCTGCAGCTCGATCCTCATGCAGGAGGATCGGACTGCAGAGTAGCAATCTGGCAGCCCGGGTGCCGTGCCGGGGCTGCAAGATTGCTTTCTGCAGCTCGATCCCGATGCAAGGGGAATCCCCTGCATGGAGAGCAAGCTGCAGAAAGTGATCTGACAGCTTGGGCGCAGTAGTCTGAAAGCCCGGATCACTGTGCAGTGGATCACTGCACAGTTTGGACCACTGCACCCAAACTGTCAAATTGCTTTCTGCAGCTCAATCCCCATGCAAGGGGAATCCCCTGCATGGAGAGCAAGCTGCAGAAAGTGATCTGACAGCTTGGGCGCAGTAGTCTGAAAGCCCGGATCACTGTGCAGTGGATCACTGCACAGTCTGGATCACTGCACCCGAGCTGACAGATTGCTTTCTGCAGCTCAATCCCCATGCAGGGGAATCCCCCTGCATGGGGATCAAGATGTAGAAAGCGATCTGACAACTTGGGCACAGTGATCTACTGGATCACTGCACCTGAGCTGTCAGATCTCTTTCTGCAGTTTGAACCCCATGCAGGGGGATGGGGGATCAGGGATCCCCCTGCAGGGGGATGGGGGATCAGGGATCCCCCTGCAGGGGGATGGGGGATCAGGGATCCCCCTGCAGGGGGATGGGGGATCAGGGATCCCCCTGCAGGGGGATGGGGGATCAGGGATCCCCCTGCAGGGGGATGGGGGATCAGGGATCCCCCTGCAGGGGGATGGGGGATCTGGGATCCCCCTGCAGGGGGATGGGGGATCTGGGATCCCCCTGCAGTGGGATGGGGGATCTGGGATCCCCCTGCAGGGGGATGGGGGATCTGGGATCCCCCTGCAGTGGGATGGGGGATCAGGGATCCCCCTGCAGGGGAATGGGGGATCTGGGATTCCCCTTCAGGGGGATCAGGGATCCCCCTGCAGGGGATCATGCAGGGGGTCTTACCGGCGGCGGTGAGAGCGGCGGGGAGAGGAGGCGACAGAACGAGCAGGAGCCAAGCGGGAGACGGCAGGAGGAGGCGGCAGCGGCAGGAGGAGGCGGAGGCGGCTGCGGCAGGAGGAGGTCGGCGGCGGCGGCAGGAGGAGGTCGGCGGCGGCGGCAGGAGGAGGTCGGCGGCGGCGGCAGGAGGAGGTCGGCGGCAGCAGGAGGAGGCGGAGGCGGCGGCAGCAGGAGGAGGTGAGTAAAGGAAGCGGTCACCAGCGGGGGACCCAGACACAGCAGGGGGCAGGGGGGACCCGGGGCAAAGGAGCAGGCACAGGCAGGGGGTTGTGTGCAGGAGCCGGGCACAGCTGACAGCCCGGCTCCTGCAGCGATCGCACAGGGAAACACTGATATTCAGCATTTCCCTGTGCGATCTTGATGTGATCGGTCGGTCAGATTGACTGACCGATCACATCGCTCTGAGTGTGGGGACCACTAAAAAGGGTCCCCACACCTCTGCCCCTGACCCTTAGCTGTCACTGACAGCTTTTAGATTTGAGCTGTCACTGTTTGTTTACAAGCAGTGACAGTTCAAAGCCATGACGAGTATACTCGTCATGATGCGGGAACTGACATCTTTTCATGACGAGTATACTCGTCATTGGTCGTAAAGAGGTTAAATTTAAATCAATAATGAAAAAAAGCATGGGATCCGCCCTAATCTTTTTGCCAGCCAAGGTAAAACCAGGCAGCTGGGGGCTGGTATTCTTAGCATGGTGAGGCCCATAGTTATTGAGTCACCATGCTTACAGTATAAAAGCCCGCAGCCTCCCCAGAAATTAGTAAATTCATTAGATGTATCAATTCCTGGCACTTTACCTGACTCTTATGGTGGGTTTACACGTCCCGATATCGGCGTCCAACTCCGACCCAACTCCGACAAAAAGTCACGTGGGTCGCGAGTTGGAGCCGATACCGGGTGCGCGTTGTACTGTTTGACAGTACAACGCGATGCTGGAACGATGCCAAAACGATATCGGAGTTGAATAGCAAAGCTATTCAACTCGCCGATATCGCAAGGCCGTTGTACCAGCATCGCTGCGTGTGACAGCCCAACTCCGATGTCTACGCTCACGTCACCCATTCACTCCCATGTTAAATGGTCGTTCCTGGGTTGGTGGGCGTAGACATCGGAGGGACGTTGTTTCCCGATATCGCAGCGTGTAAACCGGCGATGCGATATCGGGAAAAGCGCTCCCGAAATGCGCGCTCCCGCGGCGTTGTATGCGATATCGTCCCGATATCGGGACGTGTAACCCCACCATCACTGGTAGCCTCATGCGGTGGTGGTAGAAAGGGTTGAGCAATGACAGCTGTCATTAATCGCAACATTGGTATTGTCAAGCCTCTATGATACCCACCCATTACCAATCCTATCTGGAAATAGTTATAAAACAGACATAGAAAAATCCTTTATTTGAAATAAAAACACACAAAGCCTCTTTCACCACTTTATTAACCACCCCTAAAAGATCAGGTCTGAAGCAGTCCAACATACAATGTCCCTCAATGCTGCCTGCTTAGCTACATCCAAAGGCTGGTAATTAGCTACTGTCCTCTGCTGCTCACTAAGCCTTGCCAACATATGTAATGTTGAGTTCCAGTACATGGGCAGCTCGCAAACCTGTCAGTGAGGTTGTAATTGAAAGCCTTGCTACAGCACTGCTAGGCCAGCAGCAGTGCTTGGTAACTTTCTGAAATGAGTGCAGACACGACACACCTTGACAAATAGCTCTGGCAAATCTGAATATGTTTTCAGATACCTCTGTGCAACGAAATTGAGCATGTGGGCCAAGCATGAATGGTTTTCCAGCTTTACAAGCTTCAGAGCTGCCACAAGGTTATGGCCATTATCAGGGCTGGCTCCAGGCTTCTGTGGGCCCCAGGTGAAAAGGTCTCAGTGGGCCCCTTTAGTACATATCGCGGATATATATATATATATATATATATATATATATATATATATATATATATATATATATATATATATATATATATATCCGCAAATGGGTAGCAAGTGCAGCCGCTAGGCGTAAAATGCGGCAGATGCTGTTTTTTGTTTTTTTTTTTTACTGCAACTGCCACATTTAAAAAAAAAAAAAAAAACGCCTATGTGAAGGCAGCCTTACAGGAACAGTGACTGCCGAAACCAGTAAGAGCTGTTTCTGACAGTGAGTATATTGCACGTTGTTAGGAGCGGGCTAAAATGCATTTGTGTTCCCTTGCGCTTTTTGAAAATGCCCTTCAAATGCAAAATGTTGCATTTTTGTGCATCTGAGGATGCTTGGTATATACGCAAGCATCCTGAAGCGCACAAATAATGCAAGCAGCTCAATGGAGCCACACTGACTTATGGGTGGCACCACAGCCAAGCTGAGTGTCTGGTCGTCCGGATCTCTCTTTCTCCTCACCTCTCTTCTCTCCGCTTCGGTCTCCTCCGGTCGCTCTGCACATACCCTGTTTCCCCGAAAATAAGTCACCCCCGAATATAAGGCAGGGCTGGCGCAGAATTTTCCAATATAAGTCATACCCCTATTATAAGACAGGGTGACTTATTTTCGGGGAATATAAGACAGGGTACCGCTAAAGTGCCATTTTTGCCCATTCCAAGTTTTACCTGTGTCCCCGCTGTCCTCCGTGGGCTCCCCTCTGCCCTCAGGTGCAGCTGCAGGTCCGCTGTCCCCCGTGGGCTCCCCTCTGCCTTCAGGTGCCGCAGGTAACCCCGAGGGCATAGGGTTAATCTTGTGCGCCTGACGTCACCGCTGCCGGCAGGAGCTTCTGATTGGCCAGCGGCTCCCCAGCATCTCGAGCGCTGATTGGCTCAGCGGCTCGAGTGCTGATTGGCCAGAAGCTCCTGCATGAAGAAGCATCTGGACAACGCCCTGCACCGCGGAGGTATCCATAGTCCGAGGCCGCCATTACCCTAAAAAGTAAGGATGTTTCCTTGCCGACTTGCCCATTAAAACCGCAATTCCGCAGCACAGCCGACTTGCGGCACACTTGCGGCAGGTCCCCATGCAATGTACGGTACTGTATGGGACACTTGCGGCAAAGGTGCGGTAACCGCACCTTGCCGCAAGTGTCCCATACAGTTCTGTACATTGTATGGGGACCTGCCGCAAGTGTGCCGCAAGTCGGCCACAAGTCTGTTCAGCTTGTTAATAAATGTTAATTTTATGGTTAAAAAAAAAATTGTCTTTTCTTTAATGTAAGTCATACCCTGAATATAAGACAGGGTGGGACTTTTGGGAGTAAAATTAATATAAGACACTGTCTTATATTCGGGGAAACACTGTGTCAGTACAGTGATGACAACATCGTGCCCCTCCATGCTGAGCTGCAGAATGCAGACAGCGGCAGAAGAGACTCTGGAGAAGAATGCTGCTG
Organism: Allobates femoralis; assembly: GCA_033576535.1. Lineage (NCBI taxonomy): Eukaryota > Metazoa > Chordata > Amphibia > Anura > Aromobatidae > Allobates > Allobates femoralis. The sequence continues at coordinate 618,240,831 of JARQOC010000002.1, forward strand.
GCAAAGGCGGCTGAGACTATAGGAGCGGAATCCACGGGGGGCTACCACTGGTACACATACCTCGTACGCACGCGGCTCTGCTCCGTACACCTCGTACGCACGCGGCTCTGCTCCGTACACCTCGTACGCACGCGGCTCTGCTCCGTACACCTCGTACGCACGCGGCTCTGCTACATTCACACTGTAAATCCCTCCTGACCCCACACAAACTTCACCCACCTAATTGAGCATCATGATGGGCAGCACAGCAGAGTCCTGCATATACTGAGGAGCTGATCATGTGACCCCTGACTCCTCCCCTCCATGTGACATCATCACAGGTCCTCTCAGCCCAGAGTGTGCAGCTCTGTCGGCTCCCATGGAGGGGGGAGGAGGGAGACCTCCGGTGCTGCAGGAGGCCGAAAATGACCCCCCCAGCTGCCCCCTGGATATGGCCCTGGCTGTGGGGGCAATGTGCTCAGGGGCCCCTGAGGCTAGGGTCACACTTGCATTGTGACCCTAGCCTGATGCAAGTATTTTCGGCTGCAGCTCATAGTGTTTAATGCTATGCGCTGCCAGCAACTGAGCCCATAGAAACCCGGTGTTTACCTTGCCAACCACTGGTTGCCAATGTAAACATCGGGTTTCTATGAGCTCCCTTGCTGGCAGCGCATAGCATTAAACGCTCTGCGCTGCAGCAGACAATACTTGCGTCAGGCTAGGGTCACAATGCAAGTGTGACCCTAGCCCTCAGGGGCCTGGTGGGCCCCCTCCAAGCAGTTGGGCCCTGGCACTTGCCTGGGTGTGCCGGGTGCTGACGCCGGGCCTGGCCATTATCACACACGACCAGACCTGGTTGTAGGTTTAGCATCAAGAGCCACAGATCTGTCTGATCTGTTAAACGTTTCAACAACTCTGCTGCATTGTGTGTTTTATCAGTTACAGAGATGAGCAGAGTGTATTGCCGCTTCACTGAGGCAGTGCTCCCAGCTTGACACTGAGGGGAGGTAACTTTGGCATGGATGAGGGGCAGAAGGGGTGCAAAAACTGGGACAGGAGGAGGGGAAAATCCTGATGGAACTTGGTCCCAAAATTCTAGGCATTGGTAGGACATGTGGTGTCCCAGGGTCTGACTCTGTTCCAGCCTCCACCAAGTTCACCCAGCGTGTTATCAAGGAAACAGTTTCCCTGTTCACAGGAACTTTCCAACATGTCTGTGGTTAAGTGAGCCTTCCTAGTATTTGCGTTGGTTAGAGCACAAGTGATGTTGTTTGATAAGTGCTTGTGTAAAGTGGGGATGGCATGCCAGGATAATTAATGGCACATAGGAACCGAGATGCGGCCGCCACATAGAGATTGCGGAAAGACTGTTTCCACACATTAAAATAGCTACATTTCAGGGGCAAGCAGTCTGGTATTGTGGTCATTTAGTGTTTGGCCTGTGGGTGGATGACTGAGTGTTTCCACTTCCATTTCAAAGTCTGACGCAAGGACAACTAAACATTGTGCTGGGGAAAGGAAGTGGATGAGGTCGCTGATGTTGGTTGTGTTTTTGTGCAAGTACAGGTTTTGGGCAGGAGGCATTCGTGCCTGCTTGATAAGCACATAGCACAAGGGCAGTGGTGCTCAGGTTCCAAGAGCTCTTGCCTCTTCTCAGCTTAGTATAGAACAGAGGTCTCCAACTCCAGTCTTCAAGGCCCACCAACAGTGCATGTTTTCAGGATTTCCTTAGTGTTGCACAGGTGGTAATTTAATCATCTGCACTGGTGCTGATTCCAACCCCTGTGTGATACAAAGAGAATCCTGAAAATCTGCACTGTTGGTGGACTTGAGGACTGGAGTTGGGGAACTCTGGTATAGAAGATGCTGCGGATAAGGCTGCTTTCACATAACTATTTTCGGTCATCCGATTGTATCCGTTTCAAAACTGATACAATCGGATCCGAAATCAGATCCCATGTTCCCCTATGGGAATCGGATGGGATCGGATGTGCCACTATTGGCATCCGATTTTGGCACCATCCGATCCCATCTGATTTTAATTACAGGCACAAAATCGTAGCCTGCTACGATTTTGTGTCCGTGACTCACATCGGACAGCATCGGATCACTGCTGATCCGAGGGCCCACAACATGGGAGCCTATGGACATCAGATCCAAGTTCACCTCGGATCCGATGTCGGCTCCGTATCCCCTGTCTTTCCCTGCTTCTGCCTCCTCCATCTTCTTCCCTCTCCTATTCTATTCTGTGCCCCAGCTTCTCTATCCTCATCTATCCCTATCCTGTCCCCTGTCCTCTTCCCTGTGTGTAAAAAAAAAAAAAAAAAAAAAAAAGTATACATCACAGGCTCCCACGCTGCAGCACCATCAGGGCTGAAGGACCTGTGATGATGTCACAGAGCCGGTCACATACTTCCTCAGGGAGAACCTATTAATGCCCTGTAGCCATGGCCTTAAATATTGTGATAAACCTCGGCTCACAAGCCACACCTGAACTTGCCACGGGTTCCGGTATGGCGGTGCATGTGCACCGAGTGCATAGCGCTGCCGGAAACTCCCTTCGCGTCCCAAAAATGCGTGGTGTAGTGACGCCCATAGAGTCCGGCATTGCCATGGCTCCCTGGGCATGTGAACAACCATGAAGACGTGGACGAGAGTATCGGTGGCGCGGATATCAGCGCGCATGCGCACACCAGGATTCGGAAGCAATACACAATAAGAAGGGGAGAAAAAGTGCACAAATTACAACAGATAATCCCTTTTTCCTCTTCAGGTACAACTATATAGGGTAACTTGAGAAGTCTCTATTTTGAAGAGGTTTGAGGGGTTCAGAATTGATTGAAGCATTTTATCCTTCATTTGTAATCCATGTATACAGATGGAAATCCAGCAGCTGATGTTCTACTCAAAAAGCCATGGTGAATCCACAGTACTAAAGGGCAGAGAAAAATTTCTCATTAAACACAGAACACATAGACAATACTAAGGATCAAGTGAGACTAGTGATAGGTTTTTGTCCATTCCTCATTTTCTATTTACAAAAATGGAGCATAACTGATTCACTCAATCCTTTAGGGACTAGAGTATCAAGGGTGGAGATCCATTTGGCCCCTCACATCTGGCTAGCATTCTTTTTAGGTTCGCCCCTCTAATACCGGTGTGAATTGCGTCGATACCTCTGACCTTAAAACTACTTGCATCACAGTTGTGATGGATTTGAAAGTGTCTCGGTAGGGTTTTGAGTACCGTCAGGTCCTCGACTGCACTGGCTGCCCTCAATGCCCCTCACATTCTCCCTTACTCTTACACGTAATTCATGTGACGTCAATCCCACGTAGGTGAGTGGGCATCCGCATGTTGCAAAGTATACCACATGTGTGGTGCTACACAAGATGTAATGCCTTATATCATATGTTCTGTTGCCGTCACTAGAGTGAAAGGTAGCAATTCGAAGGACATTGGGGCTGGCAGAGCAGTCGCCACAAGGAAAACAAACCTAGACCCTGGGTACGTGGGCCAAAAGGTAGGCTCTTTTGGGGAGTGTAGTGGCTATGTACAAGTAGATCATTAAGATTTCTTCCACATCGTGCAGTCATTAAAGGCACATCCGAGATTGTTTCTGCCAGGACTGAGTCTGTCTTCAAAATAGACCAATGTGATGTAAATATTTCCCTAATTGTATCCCATTCCTGGTTGAATATGCTAATGAAACGGATCTTTTCACTACCCTCATCATTAGATCGATTGCGATATTGCAAAAGATCCTGCCTTTCAGTTTTTTTGGCCCTATAGTAGCTCTTCTTCAAATAGCGTCTACTGTAACCCATTGCAAGAAAGCGGTTCTGTAAATCACTGGCCTGCTTCTCAAAATCCAGATGGGATGAGCAGATGCATCTCATCCTTAGATACTGGCCGGTCAGGACAGCACGGATAGTTGGTCGCATATGTGCTAAAGATGCATGCAGGAATGAGTTGGTGGAAGTTTATTTCCAAAATAGATCAGTCTGTATCATTCTGCATGCATCCAGCTTGGTCTTGATATCTAAAAGTCAATAGACCAACCCACAAAAAGTAATGTGATTTTCAAACAAATAATTAACTTAAAATGCAAATATATGTTGCATAACATTGGTGAATGAAGTAGTAGTGCTATTAGAGTCATATTTAATATTTTGTGACTTCCATGAGCTTGAAGGACTGCATCCATGTGTTTCAACAATGATTCATACCATTTATTAATGACGTCATCAGGAATAGCAAAGAATGCTGTGTTACATGCCTCCCAGAGTTCATCTAGATTCTTTGGTTTTGTATTCCAAGCTTCCTCTTTCATCCTACCCCAAACATGCTCAATGATGTTCATGTCTGATGACTGGGCTGGCCAGCCTTGAGCACCTTGATCTTTTTTGCCTGGAGGAACTTTGTTGTAGAGATGAATGTATGAGATGAAGTATTATCCTCTTGCAGAATTTGACCCCTTTTATGATTTGGAAAATAAGAGGTAGCTAATACTTCTTGATATTTTAGGCTATTGATATTGCCTTCCACCTTGCAAATGTTTCACACACCCCCATACAGAATGCAACCCCAGACCATGATCTTTACACCACCAAATGTAACTGTTTTCTGGGTGTATTTTGGATCCATATGGGCTCCAGTAGGTCTCCTGCAGTATTTGTGGCAGCTGTGGTGTAATTCTACTGAAGATTCATCAGAGAAATCCACCTTCTGCCACTTTTCCAGCGTACATCTGTTTAGCAGGCTGTGGGACTTTGCAATTTGCACACGGTTTTTTATTTGCCTTTTGTTTAGTGCTGGCTTCTGGATACTGATTCAATCATAGAGGCCATTTCGAGACAGAATCCTACGAACTGTTCTTGTTGACATGGGGACTTGAGGTGACTAGGCCTGTTGGAGTTCTGCTGCAGTGGAAGAGAGAGGGGCTTGCTTTGGATTTTGTAACCAACAAACATTCCTCCTGAGCAGTTGTCTTGTGGGTTCTGCCGGACCTGGGCTTGTCAAACACATCTCCAGTCTCTTCAAATCTTTATTTAATTCTTTGTACTTGACACTGAGACACATTAAAGGTGCCAGCCACCTCTGCAGTGGATCTGGTCTTCAGCCTCTTGATAATCAAGGCTTTGGTCGCAGGGTGGATTTTTGGCATGATGCGCTGCGGATTCCAGCTGCCTAGTTGAACCTGGTTGGACACACAAAAAGGGCGAAGCCCATGTCAATTGTTTTTTTTAATCACTTCATGAAATTAATGAAAGAATTCAAAAAAAGGGCTTCCCGGTATATTTGGTTCCAGCCAGGTACAACTAGGCATCCGGAGCTTGGGGGCAGCCCGTACCTGCCTGCTGTACCTGGGATGGCATACAAAAACATGGCGAAGCCCACGTCAAATATTTTTAAATAATTTGTTAAAAAAAAAAAAAAAAATGTAAATAAAAACAAACACATTTAGGGACTGCGTCTTTATTATCCCCTCGACCCTTTGTGCTGAACACTCTGGTCTCTGCTTCATCAGAGACCAAGGGGATGAACAAAGCTTCTATCTCAATGGTCCCTGAAGGAAAGCGTAGAGCGATGCAGCATCATAAGGGGGGTTTAACTCAGGTCACCCCGAGGACAGCTCAGGTGGCATGAAAAAATAGTGAGGGGTACTCTTAGGCTGGTTTCACATAACGATTTTGTGCCTGTCCGTGGGATCCGACTTTGAAGGGGGACCCCACGGACAGGCACGGATCCATATGGATCCCTGCAATCGGATGGCAAATAGCTATCCGATCTGCAGGATCCGTGTGGATCCTGCAGTCCCCTGTCTCTCCCTACTCCTGCCTCCTCCATTTTTCCCTTCCTATGCTACTCTGCCCCCCCCCCCCTTCTTTTTCCCCCTCTTCCTATCCTTTCCCTTTCCCTTTCCCCTGTTGTAAAAAAAAAAAAAAACCTCCTCCGGAGGATACTACCTGTAACCGGCTCCAAACGCTGCTGCCCATCAAGACTGAAGGACCCGTGATGATGTCAGAGTCCTGACCGGTCGCTGACGGGTCTTTCATCATCACGGCTCTTCAGTCCTGATGTGGGGCAGCGTTTGGAGCCGGGACAGGTGATTATCCTGGGGGGAGGTTTTTTTTTTTTTTTTACATACGGGGACAGGATAGGGATAGAGGGGATAGAGAAGAGGGGGAAAAAAATAGAAAAGCGGGGGTACAGCATATGAATGGGAGGGCAGAAGATGGAGGGGCAGAAGCAGGGAAAGACGGATACGGAGCCGACATGGGTCCCAGGGAACTCAGATCCGATGCCATAGGCTCCCCTGTGTGGGCCCCCGGGGAGCCTGGATC
>JARQOC010000002.1:618247256-618287369 GCA_033576535.1 Allobates femoralis
TTAGGGGGCAGAAGCAGCAATCTGCTCCACTCTCCTATACTGCTACATAATTCAATGCCAGCCACACTGAGGCTGAAAGATCACACTTGTAGTGTCTGCTGAATGATCCACATTGGTGACATTAAGGTATATGTCTGCCAAAATTTGGAGACTGCAGGCTAGGTGCACAGACACAGAGTGTACCTAGCCCAGGGGTCTCAAACACGCGGCCCGAGGGCCGCATGCGGCCCCTGGGGCTTCACAATGCGGCCCGCGGCACCTTGGACAACTTAATGATGCATCACCCCAGTGCAGGGGGCCGCTGCAGTCCCCACTGTGTGATGACGTCTGTCCACAGCACTAACAAGCTCTGCCACTCAGCAAGATCAATGCAAGCTGCCAGCCAATGAATGGCCCGCACCTGATGGCGGAATATGACGTCACATGCAGGCCTCTGGCTGGCAGATTGCATTGATCTTGCTGAGCAACAGAGCTTGTCTGAGCGGCGGCTGGAGGAAGTCATAGCACAGCGGAAGCCGGAAGTCAGCACAGCGGGGACTGCGGCGGCCCCCTGCTCTGGAGCGATGCATCATTAAAGTGAAAAATGTGTGACTGTGTGAGAGGGTGTGAGTGAGGATGTGTGTATAAGAAAGTGTGTGAGGTGTGTGTGTGTTTCAGTGTGTGTATGAGAGTGTGTGAGTGTCTGCATGAGGATGAGTGTGTATGTGAGTGTGGGGCATCACTATAAAAGTAGATCAGGATGGGGGACATACCTAGAAAAGGGGATCAGTATGGGGGACTTCAGTAAAAAAGGGGATCAGAATGGGGACATCACTAGAAATGGGGATCAGGATGGGGGACTTCAGTAGAAAAGGGGATCAGAATGGGGACATCACTAGAAATGGAGATCAGGATGGGGGACTTCAGTAGAAAAGGGGATCAGAATGGAGGACATTACTAGAAAAAGGGATCAGGATGGGGACATCATTTGAAAAGGGGATCAGGATGAGGGACATTCCTAGAAAAAGGGATCAGAATTGGGGACATCACTAGAAAAGGGATCAGGATGGGGGACATTCCTAGAAAAAGGGATCAGAATTGGGGACATCACTAGAAAAAGGGGATCAGGATGTGGAACATCACTACAAAAGGGGATCCGGATGGGGGACATCACTAGAAAATGACATTACTACAAAAGGGGATCAGGATTTGTACTTTACTACATTGAGCAAAAAATTCTGGTATTACTAAAAATATCACTTAGTCCTACAAGAGATGCGGCCCCCCGCTATAAATGTTTTTCTATGTGCGGCCCACCAACCCAGCCGAGTTTGAGACCCCTGACCTAGCCTAAGTGATGTACAGGCTACATACAGCAACCATATTCAATACTTATGGCATCTGCCTGATTACTGCAGAACATTAAAGAGGTTTTCCACTGCTAATGTAATTCTCTTTCTTTTTTGTCCTAACTATTCCTAACACTTTCCCAATGTACTTCTGCTCCAGAAAACTAATCCCTATCAGGCTCGTAAATACCTTTATTGTTGTTCTAGAGAAAAGGAGTTAATAGCGAAATAACGGGCACCTCAAACAAACTGACAAAAGGACCCTTGTTACAGAGCAACAGCAAAAAATATTAAATTTGATTTAAATCAGCATACAACATGTTTCGGGGACTGTCTTCCCCATCATAAAGTATAACAAACAATGTTGGTTTGGTCTTTTTATGAAAAATAGGTATTGGCGTGCACACTGAACTTTTATATGTACACCTGGGTTGGTATTGTCCTGTTTGTGCTCCAGCTTGCAGCACACTGCACTGTGCATGCGCCGCTTTACCGGCAACACGGAGATGTGGGCAGAGGTGAGCAATCAATCAGCGACGTGGGATTCATATTTCCCGCCAAGCCGAGCCGCTTCGCTGATTGGTCTCTGCGGCGAGCAATCAAAGAAGTAGCGTGGCTTGGCGAAAGGTTTTAATTCCGCGTCTCTCATTGGTCGCTGCGGCGACCAATAAGAGACGCGGTGCGCGGTTTGAATGTAGCGTCTTTCATTGGTCGCCGCGGCAATTAACGAGACATGGCATTCAAACGGCACGCCAAGTCGCGCTACTTCTCTGATTGTTCGCCACAGCGACCAATCAGCGAAGTGGCACGGCTTAGCGGGAAATATGAATCCCACGCTGCTGATCGGTCGCTGCTCTCAGCAGCGACCAATCAGCGGCACGGGATTCATATTTCCCACCAGCGGCTTGACAGGGATTTGAATCCTGATCGCGGTACTACCACTGCGAACAGCTGGGAGATGGCCGGCTGACGCCATTCATCTCCCGGCTGGCTCGCCGCGGACCTCTGTACATGAGCCGCGGCGCGAATTTTGATCACTCGCGGCTCATCTGCATACACTGTGCTCTTTGGCCGCTGCATCTGCCGGCGACCAATGAGCGCTGGCGCGCGATTTAGTCGACAGACAGACACGATTAGGCAATTTATATAGTAGATGGTTTTAAGTTGCTTTTAAGGGTGTTATGTGTACATGCATGTGTTTGAATAAACTTCTTTAATAATCTCTATATATTCCTGGGACTCTGGTTAGCTCTATGATTTTAGGGACCCTAGTGTTTCCTTGTGCTGTTCCTCTACACACTTTTTATCTTTGGTTCTGTTCATGTTTTTGTGTATGCACAGGAATGACAAAGCTAATTTCTCTTCTTATTAAGTGGTGCAGTTTTCCGTAATCTGCCTCTATACATTTATTACTTTCTGCACAGAAATAAAACCAATGTGTGCACAGCTTTTCCCTGATCACATTTGGTTTTGCTGGAAACCAAAAACTCAGGATTAGATTAGCATAGATTTACATAAACCCAAGGCAAAACTTGACTTCAAGAGCACAGCAAAAATGCAGCAAAACCTTACCTGACCTGTGTGAACAAAAGCCTTATAGAGCACCATGGGATGCAGACCAATTAAAAATTCATCATGCTAATATCCAAAATGTCCATTGGCGCTGCAATGATACAATATCTAGATATAAATATCGCTAAATAGTGAAGCATGAATTAAATTGATGAAAACCCATACATAAAACACAATTTTACATCTTTTTTACATTCCCGTGTACACAATATGTGCTAATGTGGCGCCCCATTGGTCAGGGGTGGACACACTGGGGTATTACACCCATAAAAGCGGTGTAATTATCCCAACTGTAAGTGGATGCAGGGTTGTAGAGGGACCCAATTCCAGCACTCCTATACTCAAGCCGGGGTGGTACCCTAGGGGAGTGTTAGGGGAGTCGAAGGTCAGAACAGCGAGTTGCAGACTAGACCTGAGGGAAGATGAAAGGAGGTCCTGAGAGGAACTTGAGAGAGGATGCCTGACACGTGAGTCTGGACCCGAGAGAGAAAGGGGAACCCCAGTGCGGAGCAATCATACTCCGAGGAGCTTCCCCAGTCCACCACGGAAAGCCGGATCTGAGGAAACGGCCGAGTCCACTCCGTAGCTGTCAACCGGTGCTGCCGCCTGTTTATCAGCCACAGTACCCTGCCACTCACTGAGCGGTCCACCGTTCTACAAGAGGTTGGGTCCAAGTAGCAGAGTGGGAGAGGAACTCCATTACTACCTAAGCGGGGCTGGGAAAAGACTTAACCAGGCAGGGCTAAAAGGACATGGGTTCATTAACTAAGGCCTACCGCGGGTACCTCCACTCCGCCTTGCATCCGCTTACAGTCACCCAAAGGGTCACCTGTGAATTCCATCTTTCTGCACTGTGAACTGTGTATTCATTGATGCTCGTTTTCAGTAAAGTAACCGGAAAGAGTGAACCTGCTGTTGTGTCTGTGGTTCCGCGATCAGTGACTTTTATTTCAGCTATCGCTGCCCGGAGGCCCAGCTTCACCTGTAGGAAGCTATACCACCCTTGCCGCAATTCCAATGCACTCTGGAAGACTGTGGCGGCGCTGGTGTTCCCTCACCAGGTACTACAGGTGGCATCACAAACTATCCTAATAGAAACTGTATTTTAAGAAGTCCCGACTCCAGGCTGATAGTGTCCCCCTGACACCGTGCCCGAGCTCTGAGTACCCGGCCTGGGTGGGTCACTAAAAATGCTGAAGACTAGAAGCTTTAGTAAAAGAAATTATGGTATAAGAACTAATATATTAAATAACAGAGGAATATTATGAGGTATTTTCTATATTAATATTAAGGTCTCTGTGACAAGAGAACCATTTTGTACATTCAGAGGATTCATGATTACAGTACTAGTTGGTGATATGTGTTATAGCAACCATCATGAATTGCTCAATAATTATTCACTTTAGTTCAGCTGGGTCCCCAAAGAGCTCCATCAAAAAATGCTTTGATATACTATGATTAATAATGCCATGGACTATGTTGTTTCTATGCTTGTTCTATGTACAGTGCATGGGCTGGATCATCCTACCCACGTACTCTAAACCAAATTTACATTCTAACAAGTAAACTACATAGGAGCTCTACCATTCAAATGTTGTTGTCTTAGCTTTGATCCCCACGTCTGGGACCAGATTTGGACCAACTGAGCAGGGCAACATCATTGGTAGGGGGTAGTTCTGCCTCTCTGTGAGTGACAGCAGTTTGGGCACACATGTCCAGATAAGACCACTCTCTTCTCAGTCCCCACCAGTGATGTGCCCTGCTCAGTGGGTCCAAATCCAGTCTACAACAGAAAGAGCTAAAACGACCTTTTAGGTAAGAGAGATAAGTTTAAAGGAGCAGGGTAGGTAGCATACGATTTGGAAAAGTGTTAGTTAGGATAGTTAGAACAAAAGTAAACTGGTTACATTTGTAGTGGAAAACCTCTTTATTCAATAGGAGATCAAGCTAAGTACCATACTTGTCTAGTGAGACATTTGTGGGGCTGCTGTGTTTTGCCCATGCATTACTTAGGTCTGGCTGAGTAGGTGCTTGCTTTTTGCAGAATGCGATTACATTTTTATTGGTGCCAATTGGGAGTACATACCATTTATTTTATTTTTATTTACATTTTTGAAAAACAGAATAAACAAATGACAAGCAATTCAGGAATTTTCTCTATCTTGTGTTTACTGTGTGGTAAACATGATAAAGCAACTTTATTTTTTGGGTCAATAAAATTAGGCTAAGTTCACAAAGTGCGTTTTTGCTGTGTTTATGTGCTGTTTATCTCCTAGCATGTATGTATTCACCTACTATATTTCAAATTACATAATTTGGATGATTGCTGGTTGCATAAAGAAGGGAATTGCCTGATATAGGTTTTCTAAAATTGTTACATTCAACTATTTAATTGTCAGTATTGGCCATGAAATGAATATCAAGAAATGGTATGAATTTTAAGTGATAATCATTAGAAAATTTGATATTGCAGAGGTTATTGTTCAAATACAGTTATATGAAAAAGTTTGGGCACCCCTCTTAATCTTACTGGTTTTAAAATGTGTTTTTTTGCAACAGCTATTTCAGTGTGATTTATGTAATAACTGATGGACATAGTAATATTTCAGGATTGAAATGAGGTTTATTGCACTAACCAAAAATGTGAAATATGCATTATTTCAAAATTTGACAGGTGCAAAAGTATGGGCACCCTTCTGATTTTCATGATTTGAATACTCCTAACTACTTTTTACTGACTTACTGAAGCACTAAATTGGTTTGGTAACCTCATTGAGCTTTGTACTTCATAGCCCGGTGTATCCAATCATGAGAAAAGCTATTTCAGGTGTCCACTTGCAAGTTGTTCTCCTATTTGCATCTTTTCTGAGGAGTGGCATCATGGGCTCCTCAAAACAGCTCTCAAATGATCTTAAAACAAAGATTGTTCAACATAGTTGTTCAGGGGAAGGATACAAAAAGTTGTCTCAGAGATTTAACCTGTCCGTTTCCACTGTAAGGAAATGAAAGACCACAGGGACAGTTCTTGTAAAGGCCAGAAGTGGCAGGCCAACAAAAATATCAGAAAGGCAGAGAAGAAGAATTGTGAGAACAGTCAAGAACAATCCACAGACCACCTCCAAAGACCTGCAGCATCATCTTGCTGCAGATGGTGTCCCTGTGCATCGGTCAACAATACAGCGCACACTGCACAAGGAGAAGCTGTATGGGAGAGTGATGCGAAAGAAGCTGTTTCTGCATGCACGCCACATTTGGACAAGCCAGTTTCATTTTGGAAGAAGGTCTTGTGGACTGATGAAACAAAGATTGAGTTGTTTGGTCATACAACAAGGCGTTATGCATGGCGCCACAAAAACACAGCATTCCAACACTTGCTACCCACTGTCAAATGTGGGGGAGGGTCCATCATGCTTTGGGGCTGTGTGGCCAATGACGGCACCGGAATCTTGTTAAAGTTGAGGGTCGCATGGATTCCACTCAGTATCAGCAGATTCTTGAGAATAATGTTCAAGAATCAGTGTCAAAGTTGAAGTTACTCCAGGGATGGATCTTTCAGCAAGACAATGATTCAAAACTCTGCTCCAAATCTACTCAGGCATTCATGCAGAGGAACAATTACAATGTTCTGGAATGGCCATCCCAGTCCCCAGACCTGAATATCATTGAACATCTGTGGGATGTTTTGAAGCGGGTTGTCCATGCTCGTGACCATCAAACTTAACTGAACTGGAATTGTTTTGTAAAGAGGAATGGTCAAAAATACCTTCATCCAGGATCCAGGAACTCATTAACAGCTACAGGAAGTGACTAGAGGCTGTTATTTTTGCAAAAGGTGGATCTACTAAATATTATTGTCACTTTTCTGTTGAGGTGCCCATGTGGAGCCCACTGGGACGGGGTACTCTGTACCGGACCAGGGTACTGCTGGGGGATGTCACGGTGGTCCTGGTCCGGACCCTGTCCGGGTTCGCACAATAAATGGGAGGTATTTACAGGGGATTAGATTTGTCGGACGACCACCCACATTGTGTGGTCAATAATGGGGACCACCGCTGCTGCAGAACCTCCGGGGATATGTTATAGCAGCTAGGATGGAATAGTTCCTGTGGGCAGAACTGGGTTCCCCGGGGCAGTGATGATTAAAGTCTGAGATGGTTATTGTAGGTGTTGCAGGGTAAGGGGATGATGTGGAGATGGCTCCTGACAGGGTCAAATGGAGGACTGACAGATCTTCATACCTGAAATCAGACACAGACACCGTGCAGGGTTCACCCGGGTTTACTGTTCTTATTCTTCTGTCAAACAGGGCACGGTACAATACAGATATTTAAGCTTTACTCAATTGAATCCGGTACACTTGAACCCACTTGCAGCCAGGTTATCTCTCCTAGACTCCTCAGTCCTTCTAGGTGTCCTTTCAGGCTTAATCTCCACTTTCCCGCTTTAGGTGAATTGCGGAGCGGCGGCTCGGTCCCTATTAGTAGCTTCCCCCTAAATCTCTGGGTGGTAACCAGGGTCCTCTCTGTTGCTGCTGGAGTCTGTGTCCCCGTCAGTTAATCTGGGTTAATCTTCAGCCCCCCTCAGAGCTGACACTCTGCTTTCAGCCTAACCACAGGTATCCCTGTATCTCAAGGGATCACCGGGTCCTTTCCTTCCTGTGTAACTTCCTAGTATATTAAGGGAGCCTCTCCTGTCAGTCAGCTGCTGGCCCTCACAACTTCCCTGGACCTGATGGTACTGGTCCGGTCTGTTCTGTTCCTCTCAGCCTACTCCTTCATCTGTTCTGCTCAGCACCCACTTGCCTACTCTTGATCTTTTCAGTTCAGCTCACTCTGGCCTACTGACTAACCGCTTCCTGTTTCCCCCTTATATACTCATCCGTTACCATGACTACGCTCATCCACTCATATCTAGCCTACTACCCCTTGCCTGCCTAGAGTCCCAGGTGCCGGGTTAGGTCACCATGTCAGTGGATATGTGTTGTGAGGTGTTAGTTAAACAAACTGTCTACCCTCCTGCCTGACTGCAGTTTCTCTTCACTCTGGTCGCAGGGGCGCCACACCCTACTTTTGCACCTGTCAAATTTTGAAATAATGCATATTTCCATTTTTGGTTAGTGCAATAAACCTCATTTCAATCCTGAAATATTACTGTGTCCATCAGTTATTACATATATCACACTGAAATAGCTGTTGCAAAAACCCAATTTTAAACAAAAAAAAAAGAGTAAGATTAAGAGGGGTGCCCAAAGTTTTCATATGACTGTATGTGTTCCGTAATGTAATATGTAAATGTACTTGTGTATTTATCTACTGTGCTTATAATCAATGTACAAAATGTCATACATGCTACCTGGGTTATGTTATGTGAGCAAATAAACGGGTAGACATTGGTTAAATTATAAGCACGTGTTTGGTGTCTTTACGCAAGCGAGTTACCCCGGGCGCTAACTCACACATGGTGGAGAATGCGGGCATGGTAGCCCGGTGAGGGAATGCCAGCCCGGTTGCTAAGGGCATGGAAGCCCAGGGGGGTGGTACAGCCTAGGGCTGTGGTGCCGGAGCAATTTATAGGGACTAGTGTACTATGGACAATTGTGTTGGTGCACTAATATGGACTGTGTTGCTATAGGCGACCACACAACGCACCCAAGCATCTTGCTGGTGGCCCGGTGAGGTCATGAAGACGACGTACTCAAAATATCTGGTGGCTCGACGGGTCACGAAGACCAAGGCGTCGCACTCAAAGTATCTGGAGGTCCTGTGGGGTCCCAGAGTTGCCGAGCCAGCGCAACATCCGTATTTACCAAGGAGAAACTAAACTGTGTGTTGCCACTGTGTTCACCCCCGGCTGGTTTAAGCAAGGAGGGGGGAGGTTGGACGGAAGTCACAGCTGTGCAAACCAGGAGCAGTGCTACAGGATGTTGAGTGGTGGCCCGACTCCTATGGCAGTGTGTTCATCCCCCACTGGTTGAACAAGGAGGGGGGAGGTAGGACACAATCTACAAGTGTCCCAGGTGTAAAAGCCTGGAACGGTGCCACAGGATGCGGCGCCGGTGCCCGACTTGTATGGCAATGTATTCATCCCCACCACAGGACTGAACGAGGAGGGGGGTATGTGAGGCACGGCCGGCATGGTCCCCATGGCCGGGGTGCATCACATGGAGGATCAGTGTATGATCCTGTCCACACTAGCCGGTTTTACTGTGATGATGCAGTGTGAACCTACCCGGAACACAGAGTTAAATTTGAGCGTGACTGCTGTAGATCTGACAAATAGATGAGCCTAATGAGCGGCTGTATGGGAACGGTGTGTCCTAATTGGTAGCAACCCAGGTGGGTGTGTACTGAGTAATAGCAGCTCAGGTGGATGTGTCAGTGTGGGAGTGGCAGGGACGATAAAGAGCCTGCCAGCTGATTGAGCGAGAGATCATCAGCCAGAGATCACCAGAGAGAGGCAGACAGAGACTGAGATCCAGTCTGTGTGAGAGATTGATTGATTGAGTCTCAGACTAAGGGACGATGAGTGGTGTGCGGACATGAGTGGAGCTTGGTAGCTCCATACCGGTGGCCAGGACCGGGGTTGTTACAGCTCCTGAGTGGGGAAACCATGGCTGAACCAGGTGGACGCTGGTCTGGACGTGTGGCGAGATCGGTCCAGGAAGGAGCCCCTTGGGGATGTATGGCGTACCCGTGACTCGGGTAGCGAGACCTGGATCCATGCCTGGTAAGAAGGCAGTTCCCGTATGCGAGAGTGAACTGTATACCCTGTGCGTAACATGTGCCAGGCGGGCATAGCCTCCATTGGGTCCGACTAAATAATCAGTGAAGGACCTGTTGAAGTATATGTGTATGTTAGGGCTCAGGTAAAAGGGCCATGTATGAGGGCTGTGGGAGAGTCCCAGAGAGTGCATGAAACCTGGAGGCGATCCGTCCCGGTGGGACGAGAGGGAGGCTTGGCCTGCTGCATGCAGTGGGTACCTGTCCCTCTACCACTGCCTCTAGTGGTATGTGTGAACCTGAGGCCAGACACAGGGGTTAATAGGGTTCCTATAGTGGGGACGTATGGTTTTCCCGGGCACTAAGGTTGGCCAATCTCTGTTATGGACCCAGAAAAGCCACAGTCCATGGATGCTTATATGATGGTCTGTGAGCGTGTGGAAGGACGTTTGTGATCCATGGATGCTTATATGATGGATCACATGCAGCGTGTAAGAACCCGGTCAGGCTGGTGCCTGTATTCCGGGGTAGTGCTGGGTAAATAGAGCTAGGCGGCTGGTACCGTCATTGGGACCCACAGGGCCCATTGAGATGTAGAGTCAAATATGTATTGTTAAATGTACGTGGAACATTTAGATAGGCTGGAGAAGTAGCCACCATGGGAGCGGTTGTTAGTGCTCCCAGGATTTGAAAGAGAGGTGGTGACAGGTCTCGGGTAACTATAGGACATTATGTGCAATATATGTGCTCCGTAATGTATTATGTAAATGTACTGTGTATTTATGTACTGTACTTATAATCAATGTACAAAATGTCATACATGCTACCTGGGTTATGTTATGTATGTGAGCAAATAAACGGGTAGACATTGGTTAAATTATAAGCACATGTTTGGTGTGGTTATGCAAGCGAGTTACCCCGGGTGCTACCTCACACTGGACACAGAGATTAGAGGTTAAATTCCAGCAGTGTACCGGTCAGGGCAAAATGCTGACGAGAACCGAGTGTTTTGCGTATCCTAATTTCCACTACAACCACTCCTGCGCACACAAATGGTAAATGAAGCAGACAAGAGTTGGTTTTAGCTGACACGAGATTAGAGGTTAAATCCAGCAGTTGACGTTCAGACACAAGCTGACAGATACAGAGTGTTTTGGTTCCTAATTTCTGGTACAACCCACTCCTGCCTGTAGAGAGCTAAATTAATCCCTAAAAGCACTGTTTTGGCATGGATGAGATTTCCAGCCTGTCCACCAGCCTCAGATGTGATGCAGGCTGGTATACTGGCACAATGAAGTTTGATATATACCCTGCCTCCTTGCCTGCCTGTATACAGCTTTATTAGTCCTCAGAAGGACTGTTGTGATATTTAGATTGGCTGCCCTGCGCCTACACTAGCTGAAAGGCCACAAATCTATCCCTCAATCAGCAGCAGCTCTCCCTACACTGACTGTCTGTGGAGCAGAGTGACGAGCACAGCGCAGTCAGGTCTTATAAAGACTTGATCACGCTGTGCGGCCAGCCAATCACTGTAAAGCCACAACCAACAGGTGTGGCTTTACAGTGCAGAGCATAAGATGTATGTAATGCGAATTGTGATGTCATGTTACTATGTAAATAGCCTACGAACTGTAACCCGTATGATTTTATGTGGTATATATGAGTAATAAGCCGTTTATGACGAAAAATTCATAAACCCGCTGTTTATGTTAAGTTAAACATTGTAGTTGGTGTCATTCCGTTGCCAAGCGAGTCCCCAGGGGGCGCTACCTCACAATATGTATATAATTTTTTTGAATATATAAAGTAAACCTTTTTAGAACTTTGCACATACTTACATATATTTCCCAAATGTTCCAATTCTCTGTGACTCATGATGGTGAAAAATCTGTGTTTAAGTCCATATGTATCTAATTTTCTTGATTTGTAAATCTATCCCATGATTGGCTGTTACATGTTTTTAAACCTTCACTATGACTCACTCTGTTATCACTGACTAAGGGCGCAACGCCTGAAATGCGTCAAGAGTAAGATTGCATCTCCACTATCATGGGTGCTTTTATATTTTAATGATTTGACATAATAAAGTAGAACGGATTTTAAGGAAGACTCCTCCCACATTTTCTTCTTGTATGATGGCTGGGAACAGCAGGAGGAAAGAATTGCATGGTGAGACATATACCTGTTTGCTTTATATGACTTTCCATGTAGTGCATTCAGACGTTCTGCCCACATTAGGGCAGCGCACATGGCGCCTGTGCAGGCCAGAGAGAGAGATTTGCACAAGCACCGTAAGAAGATGGGGATGAGACAAGAAGAATCGTGCAGAAGAAAGAAGAGGAGGAAGACCAGAGAGGCAGATGAGTGAGAAGACCTTCAGGACCAGTAAGTATGAATTACAAGGCGTGAAGCTTTATAAAATTACCGTATTATTTAGAGGGATAATAGCCACCCTCACAGTATACAGCATACGCACTGCTGAAGGTGGCACTATTAGATTTAAAAGCCGTAGGGGGTGACAGGAGTTCACTTTAAAGGAATTTGATATGAATAACACAGGTCTGCGACTAAAAAGCTGTTTGATTATTTTCATCTAATTTCCATGTATTTTGGTGTACTGAAAACGAAAAAAATATTGAAAAAAATCCTAGACGTCAGGATTTGCCACAAAAGGTAAAATTCTCTTCAAATTTAGTAAATTTCTCAATTTTTTTTTTTATTTTTTTATCTAATGGCCACTTTACACGTCCCAACATCGTTTCGATATTGTATACAACGGCACGGGATCGCGCACTTTTTTGGCTGAAATTAGGGATGGGCGAATCTACTCGCTAGGACTCGTTACTCGGCGAGTAGTAAGGGACTCGCAGGACTCGGTACTCTGCGAGTTTCCCAGCGATTACTCGCACAGCAACGAGTCCAATGCAAATCAATGGCAATCCTAGTTTTGTCAGACTCTGACAAAATTAGGATTGCCATTGACTTGCACTGGTCTCATTACTGTGCAAGTAATCGCAGGGAAACTCGCAAAGTAACTGCTGTTACTTTGCTAGCTGAGTCCGGCTGTCTGCTCTGTGCAGGCTGCCGCAGCTCCAGGGTCCTAGAGCCCGCCTGCTCACAGAGATGATGTAGCAGAGCTGCGATTGTTCTCAGTCTGCTCATTCCCTGTGCATAGACATCTATATCTATGCACAGGGGATGTAGCAGAGAGGACATCGCGTTTTGGACTACGTCGGACGGAAGAGGATTTTTTTAATTAAAGATGGAGTCCCTAATGGCTTTTTTTTTTATTTCTAATAAAAAATTTTCTGTGCTGTGTTTTTTTAACCCTTTATTGGAGATTTTTAGTGGCCGGGTCAAACGTGGCCTGACATTAAGAATCTCGGGCTTAATACCAGCTTGTATAACAAAGCTGGTATTAACCCCTTTATTACCCAGCGTGCCACCGCCACCAGGGCCGCTGGAAGAGCGGGGTTCAGCGCCAGAGGATGGCGCTTCAATGAACGCGCCATCTTATGGGGCGGCTGCGGGCTGCAATTTGCAGCGGGGGGTGCCCAGAAAGCTTGGGCATCCCTGCGCTGCGGATTCCAGCCCCCAGCTGCTTAGCTGTACCTGGCTAGACATAGAAATTGCGCGGAGCCTCACGCATTTTTTTTTTTTTTTTTTTTTATTATTTCATCAAATTCATGAAATAATAAAAAAAAAGGGCTCCCCTATATTCTTGTGTCCGGCCAGGTACAAATAGGCACCTGGGGGTTGGGGGCAGCCCGTCGCTGCCTGCTGGATCTGGCTGGTTCCAGAAATACGGCAAAGCCCACGTGAAATTTATTTCTGACAAATCCATAAAACAATATAAATAAAAGGGACTGCATCTTTATTAACCCCTGGACCATGGGCGAGGGGATAATAAAGATGCAGTCCCTTTTTTAGGATTGTTTTATTGATTTTTCAGAAAAAAAAATTACATGGGCTTCGCCGTATTTCTGGAACCAGCCGGATCCAGCAGGCAGCGATGGGCTGCCCCCAACCCCCAGGTGCCTATTTGTACCTGGCCTGACACAAGAATATAGGGGAGCCCTTTTTTTTTATTATTTCATGAATTTGATGAAATAATAAAAAAAAAAAAAAAAAAATGCGTGAGGCTCCGCGCAATTTCTATGTCTAGCCAGGACCAGCTAAGCAGCTGAGGGCTGGAATCCGCAGCGAAGGGATGCCCAAGCTTTCTGGGCACCCCCCGCTGCAAATTGCAGCCCGCAGCCGCCCCAGAAGATGGCACGTTCATTGAAGCGCCATCCTCTGGCGCTGAACCCTGCTCTTCCAGCGGCCCTGGTGGCGGTGGCACGCTGGGTAATAAAGAGGTTAGGGCCAGCTTTGTATTATCAGCTGGCCCTAAGCCCGAAATTTATGGCGGTCACGCCAATATTAGACACGACCGCCATGAATTTCTATTAAATTGTTTTAAAAAAAAACACAACACAGAGAACATTTTTTTATTAGAAATAAAAAAAAAAGCCATTAGGGACTCCATCTTTAATTAAAAAAATCCTCTTCCATCCTACGTAGTCCAAAACGCGATGTCCTCTCTGCTACATCCCTTTGCATAGATATAGATGTCTATGCACAGGGAGTGAGCAGACTGAGAACAATCTCAGCTCTGCTACATCAGGCAGCAGGCGGGCTCTAGGACCCTGGAGCTGCGGCAGCCAGCACAGAGCAGACAGCCTGACTCCTTACTGTGTGAGTTTCCCAGCAATTACTTGCACAGTAAACGAGTCCAATGCAAGTCCATGGCAATCCTAGTTTTGTCAGAGTCTCTGACAAAACTAGGATTGTTTCAGGCTGAAGCTTCCGAGACACATCTGTGATTTGTAAATCGCACACTACTCGCTATTACTTGCTTCCCCATTCATGAACATTGGACCCGCTAGACTCGCAACGAGTAGCGAGTCCCGGGCTCAGACTCGCTAGAGTCAAGCAATTCCGAGTATATTTAGGACTCGCCCATCACTAGCTGAAATCCAAGATCGCATAGGAGATGTCACACAGGGAGATATCGGCAGGCAACACAACTGCGATGTCTACGCCCCCTTGGACGAGCGAACCTGGGAACGACCATTTAACATGGGAGTGAATAGGGGAAGTTGTGCTCCAAATCTTTGTTGCGCTGTCACACAGAACGATCCTGCCAGATCTTCCATCCAATATCGGGCAGTTGGAGAACCTGTACAGTTCTTCCCCGATATCGTTTTGACATCGTTCTTGCATCGAATTGGTCATTTACACCACACAACGCACGAACGATATCGGGCCAACGCACGAACCATGTGACTTTTTATCGAATTTGGACGACGATATCGGGACTTGTAAAGTGGCCATTAGGGTTTTGAAAGTCAAAATTACTATTAATTAATTCACATCAATGCATTGAAGATATACAATGCCAAAAAAATATAACTTTCAAAGAAAAGAACTTTCAGAGTGAGCTAATGAAACCAGCATCAACATGTTGCAAGCTGAACAAGCGGGCTCTGACATGCCCGGACTTGTTTCAATTGTTTTATCTTGGTTCTTGCCTGTTCACTTTTTAATCTCAGTTCGTGTTAGCTCATCATATTCAACAGTGTTTCCCAAAACTAGCATTATGGCTCAGCGGAAGTGTATTAATTCGCCTGTCAGTTTCTGTTACATTTGTGGTGAATATACAGTGTTGAAGCAAAGTTGGTTCAAAGGTAAGAAAAAAGCTTTCCGTTATGGGATTCCTATGGTATGGCGAGAGCATAAGGGTAAGTGCACACTTACCCGGCGGTTCGGTCGGCGGCTGCTGGCGGGACCCGCCAGGAAGCTCCGGCGCCGTGCACCGGCTTCCTGGCGGATATGTGTGGGCGGTATCCGGCGGCTGCCCAGCGGGTTCTCGGCGGCGATTCTGCAGCGGCTGGAAGCAGCACATGATTCTGCTTGCAGCCGCTGCAGAACCGGCCGGTTTTTAGAACTTGGTCATTCTTTGCTAACCCGCTGGGAAACCTGCGGGTTAGCAACGGATGACGCTGGGTAACCGCCGGTATGTGCACAGCCTTGGGCGGGTTACATTAGTTTCAATGTTAATCCAAACGCTGGTTTGGATTAACATAAATTTAAATAAAACTAATGTATGCAAAACGGCGGTTTACACAGGTAAACCGCCGAAAACCCGCCCAGTGTGCACATACCCTTAGAACCATAGTGACGATCGTTACTTTTTTGTTCATGCGATGTGAAAGGGTATAATTCAAAATGAAAGCTTTCCATTTCATACCCCAATATTCACTCAGCAATTCGTCCCATCCCGCATAGCACAGATATACCAGTACCCAAGGCCCCTGCTACCTTGGAAGAGATAACTACCTCCGATGAAGGTGGAGTCATACCTGAACCAGAAGATGAATCAAGTTCTGACTTTGAAGATGATACAAGACCAAAATTGTTTTCCCAGGAGGAGATGAATGATTTGGTAAGAGACTTGAATCTTCCCAAAGATGCCGCTGAGTTACTCGGCTCAAGGCTCAAAAGCAAGATTTTATTGTTGCCTGGAGTGTCTTTTTCATGGTTCATGAACGGAAAAAACAAAAGGTTGCGCCACGCTGATCCCACACGTAGAATAAGGGTTAATCAAGGATACACTAACCTGGAACTGTTGTGCACCGCACAACAGGGAATGGAATACAGGGTGAGTTTAAAATCGGTCAGTTGTTCTTGAGGCGGCCTTCCACTTGGCTCCGTGCGATAAGGCTCCGAGGTCAGGGCGACCGTGTCCACCGGGCCTAGACACCTAATCCCAAGGGAGACAGCTCTATTGTATGTTCAGCAAGGTCTCTCCTCCAGCAGCTCTCATACGACACCCCGAAGGGAGGAGGGTAATAAGAAGAAGGAAAAATAGTATTGAAGTGAGCGCTAGAAAAGACCAGGGAACTGAAAATTAAGAGAATTACCTCTAGGTTTATTAAAAAGTGGGTAAAGCAAGCCCTCAGCCACAACTCGTTTCGACAAACGTCTTTCTCAAGTGGATCCACTTGAGAAAGACATTTGTCGAAACACGTTGTGGCTGAGGGCTCGCTTTACCCACTTTTTAATAAACCTAGAGGTAATTCTCTTAATTTTCAGTTCCCTGGTCTTTTCTAGCGCTCACTTCAATACTATTTTTCCTTCTTCTTTTTCATGGTTCAGACATCGTGAAGACGAGTTCGTTCCTTGCTTTGCTCAGGAAGATAAGTTGGTTTATTGCATCGATGTCGAAGGTTTGATGGGTCAATTCAAAATCCAATATGATTTAGCGCAATGGTGTATTTTTATAGATTTTCAAAAAGAAGTCTAAAAGCAGTTTAACTCCATAACTGTGGTTTTTATGCTTCCATCCCTGTAGGTCATTCCGTACATTTTCCGGTCATTTTCCTCAAGGAAACCTACGAGAACTTGGAATTGGTTCTTCGTAAACATAAATATGAAGACCACGGTTGGCAAGTGTGCGGGGATTTGAAAGTCTTGTGCATGCTGCTCGGGCAACAAGCTGGGTATACCAAATACCCTTGTTTTCTGTGTCTATGGGACAGTCGAGACCGACAAAATCACTGGACCAAGAAGAATTGGCAGCCGAGGGTGCTCACAGTTGGTGAAAAAAATGTCCTCCGAGAAACTTTTGTTCCTCCCCATAAAGTTTTTCTACCACCCCTCTACATCAAATTGGGATTGATGAAGCAAGTCGTAAAATCACTTCCAAAAGATGGAGAATGCTTCAAATACTTGGTCGCCAAGTTTCCAGGCCTCTCGGAGGCAAAATTGAAGGAAGGTGTGTTTGTCAGACCAGACATTAGAAGGCTTATAGCTTATAGCTGATCAAAAGTTTATCAATACCATGACGCAGGGTCTTTGGGAGGCCAAACACTTTATTATAGCATGTTGCCATATGTTAGAAAATGTCACAATCACATTATATGTGTGACTCCTTTGCATCTGAAAGTGAATGTAGACAAGAGACTAGACTTCTCAATCAACCCAATCAACTGAGTAACCCACCACCTCAACATACATGCCCAAAACTAAAAGTTTCTAGTCACGCAGAACGGGAATCAGATTTCAAAACATCATCTACAACAATACCAGAATTATAGCGATCTTGCCATTTTTTCAGTAGTGTTCTCCCAGCAAGTAATTAAAAGTAACATGTCAGCAGGTTTTTGCTATGTAAAGGCCCAGTCACACATAACGACGCACCAGCGAATCCCGCTAACGATGTGCAGAGATCGCTAGTGCATCGCTTTTACATCACTAATAACAGGTATCTCACCAGCGATGTGAAAAACGACGCACCAGCGATCCAGAATTATACCGAGGTCGTTGGAATTGTCACTTCATAGCGTAGCATTGAGATCGTTGGTCATTGTCCCTTTCAAACAGAATGATGTAGCGCTCTCAGCGGGAGCGCAATGACATAGAAATTATCCAGAGCAGTGTGTAACGATCAACGATCTCACAGCAGGGGCCAGATCATTGGTGCGTGTCACACATAACGAGATCGCTGACGGGATCGCTGTTGCATCACAAAATCTGTGACGCTACAGCGATCTTGTTGGCGATCTCGTTATGTGAGACCGGGCCTTAAGACCCACTTACACACACAGATAATTGTGCAGAGATTGTTTGCAGATCTCTGGTTGCAGTGAAATAATGGATTCATTGTTCCATTTTGTGGCTGTGTACAAATGGAACAATGTGTCCATGATTTCACTGCAACTAGAGATCTGCGACCAATCTGTGCAAAATTATTTGTGTGCGTAACTGGGCCTTTACATTAACATTACAGGACTAGAAAGTCAAGTGCATGTTCAACACTCTCCCCCTCTGCTTTGATTAATATCTCACAGTCAATGTACAGTCTCCATTTGAGAACCTGTTGGGGATGGGGGTAGCTATCTCAACTATGCTTTGTTCCTCTAAATAAATTCCTTGATCGTGATAGAATGGCTTCTGCTTGTAATCTACGTAATACACCATTGGATTCAGGATTTTTTTTGACTACCTTATGTTGCTGTCAGATGAGGTAGAAAA
The DNA here is from genome assembly GCA_033576535.1 of Allobates femoralis. NCBI lineage: Eukaryota > Metazoa > Chordata > Amphibia > Anura > Aromobatidae > Allobates > Allobates femoralis. The sequence goes on from JARQOC010000002.1 coordinate 618,265,954, forward strand.
AACCTGTGTACAGATTCCCTTTAGGAGTGTTTTTGATGCACGGCAGTGATGCAAATGCAATCGGTGTGGTAGTGTGAGTGTGGTGTGAATGTGTTGAGGGTGTGGTGCGAGTGAAACGCAAGACACAGGAAAGCCCGATTGCTCTGTATCTACAGATAAAGAACTCGTATTTGATTCGCAGTGAGAGTTCAGTGCAGGGGACACGCACCAGGGTGTCCTTCCTCATATGGCAACCCTGGTCCAAGTGCAATGCGAGTTTCCCTCTCATTGCACTCACGTGAGTCACTCGGTGTGCCCCAGCCTTAAAGGGATTATCCAGTCTTAGTGAAAGTGTGTTGAGCTCAGCCGGATACAATATACTCTGTATAAACCTTACTCTACAAAACGTGCAAAAATATCCTGCCATGAATAAATAAGTAAAAAGCAAATGCTAGTAAAAACAAAACGGAGTACTAAGTACCGTATATACTCGTGTATAAGCCGAGTTTTTCAGCCCAAAATTTGGGCTGAAAAGTCTCCCCCTCGGCTTATACACGGGTCATATACGGTATAAGGTGGGGGCTGTGTCCCGGGGCTGTGGAGGCTGGAGGAGGCAGGGGGAGGCTGCTGTATGAGCGGCCCCGTCACGTGGGGCCGCTCATTAAATATGCACTGCTTCCGCCTGTCAATCAGCGGCAGGGGGAAGCAGTGCATATAGCCCCCAAATGCTGGCACTCGCCCCCCCTTGTAAGGGCCCCCCCCCGCTGGTTATATTACCATCCCGGTCTTCTGATCAGCGCCGCTCCTCGGTGCTCCTCGCTGCTCCGTCCGTCCGTCCTGCTACATCCGGGATCTCCGGCCGTCGCAGGCATATGACGTCATTGCGCGACAGCCGGGATCCCGGATGTAGCAGGACGGGAGCAGAGAGGACGGAGCGCCGAGGAGCAGCGCTGATCAGAAGACCGGGATGGTAAGAGAAGCGGGGGGGGCCCTTGCAAGGGGGGGGGCGAGTGCCAGAATTTGGGGGCTGCTTGTTACCCCCAGGGGGCTGCTGGGTACCCCCTGGGGGCTGCTGGGGACCCCCTGGGGGCTGCTGGGGACCCCCTGGGGGCTGCTGGGTACCCCAGGGGGCTGCTATATGTACCCCTGGGGGCCTGCTGTATACCACTAGGGCTGCTGTATACTACCACTGGGGCTGCTGGGGCTGCTGTATACTACCACTGGGGCTGCTGTATACTACCACTGGGGCTGCTGTATACTACCACTGGGGCTGCTGGGGCTGCTGTATACTACCACTGGGGCTGCTGTATATACCTCTGGGGCTGCTGTATACTACCACTGGGGCTGCTGTATACTACCACTGGGGCTGCTGTATATACCTCTGGGGCTGCTATATACTACCACTGGGGCTGCTGTATACTACCACTGGGGCTGCTGTATACTACCACTGGGGCTGCTGTATACTACCACTGGGGCTGCTGTATGCTACCACTGGGGAGGCCTGTATACCACTGGGGGGGGCCTGTATACCACACTGCTGGGGGCTGTATACCTGTGCTGGGGTCCATCCTCGGCTTATACACGAGTCAATAGGTTTCTGCAGATTTTTGGGGCAAAAGTAGGGGGGTCGGCTTATACACGGGTCAGCTTATACACGAGTATATACGGTACATTCGTTTTTGCAAAAAGGTAAAAAGCCATCCCACCAATGTCAAAGTGTACTCACTTCGGGACGGTACCTACTCTACCTATTTAAAACCTGTTCATGTGTTGACTGAACTCAATGAAAGCAGGATCAAGAGTGACCTGGGACCCAAAATGGAAACACAGCAATGGGAGGCAAAATAAATGCTTAGCTCAGTAAAAGGAGGGGTGGGTCACACAATAAAACTGAGCTAAAGCAGACACAAGTGTACATGCCTAGTAAGGGCATTTTCACACTGACCACCAAACTGACTAGTCTTGAGAATCCTTATAAGGGCTCGGACACACTCATCCGAGTTTGACGGTCGAGACTCGGAACAGGCTGGAGCATTGACCCTGAACCGCCTCGCTCTCTCTCAGTGGACGGGGAATGTGATGCTGCACAGAAACACAAGCAGCTGTCATTCCCCATCCAGAGACAGAGAAGCTGTTCAGGGTCACTGCTCCAGCCTGTTCCGAGTCTCGTCCGTCAAACTCGGATGTAACTCGGAGAGTGTGTCCAAGTCCTTAAGTGCAGTCTGGATTTCTCCGGAATAGCAGATATCAAGGTATAATTTTATTCAGGTTCTGTGACCTGCATGCCCATATTGATATGTTAGGAGCTTTATCCTACTGAGAGATTCCTTTTAACTTCAATTACCCAATTATATTACAGGATACATTTTGCATCTTCCATCATGTGGCTCCTTCTGTTGGTGGTATTTGGCCTGATCTTCTTGTACAGATGGTACAGACAAAGTCTGAAGCTGAAAAATCTCACTGACAAATATGTCTTTATCACTGGATGTGACTCTGGATTTGGATACCTTCTGGCAAAGCAGTTAGATAAACGTGGAATGAAGGTTCTGGCGGCTTGTCTGACCAATCAAGGGGCCGAAAATCTAAAGAAAGAGACCTCCAGTAGACTGCAAACAATAATACTGGATGTTACTGACAGCAAAAGTGTGAGCTCTGCTACCGAAAGGGTGGCAGCTGCAGTGGGAAGTACAGGTAATTATCGGTGTTTCCTTGAATTGAATACTGTCAGTATGATTTTCTAAGAATCAATGCCACACCTGTCCATGTACTGTGTCTGGTGACTAGTTGGAGACACTGAATTGTAGTACCTGATACAGTCCATGGACAGACAATTAGTTCTTTCTATATACCCTATAATAAGTAATAATAATAATAATAATATGTTTTATTTCTATAGGGCCAACATATTCCACAACACTTACAACACTGATCAAAAAGCATAAAAACCATCCCACTACGATAAGGTGTACCTAATCAAGACTCTAGTGTTAATACCTTATGTTGCATTAGTGACATAATTGTGAATAAGGTCAGAGAAGGACAAGCCCCACTGCAGTCACCTGTCCATGGGAAGCTTTAAATATGAAATGCCTAGCTCAGAAATGGGGACCTCACCCGCATTTGTACAGAGTACAAAGAATACAGAAAATAAAAAAAAAAATGTTCCAGACTATAAGTTGGTATATGTGCAATTTAGGAGCACGTTCTCACCTTATCCATTTCACAGACAAAACCCAAGATCCTAAGACCATCCTCTGCTCTTATTCACATTTATGTCACTGATGATTGGTAAGATTTTAATACTAGCGTAGTCCCGTCCTGACTGGGCACACCTTGTCGCAGTGGGATGGCTTTTACCATTTGGTTTCAAACTATGTTAATCAAGTACCCTATGTTATTACATATACAACTACTATTTACTTGTTATAGAGTATATTGCTCATTTTTTGATTCTGTCTTGTGTTTTGTCAGTAAAATGGCCACAGTATGAATGTGCTTCTATATTGCATGTATGACAACGTATTCTCTGGCTCATTTTATTTTATTTTTATGGAAGTTGTCGCTGCAAAAAACACATGGTTTTCTAGTTCTGAACGATCTTCTCACAGGTCCCTGTTCATAATGGTACTATAGAGAAGGTAATTGGCATACCATATACAGTGCCTACAAGTAGTATTCAACCCCCTGCAGATTTAGCTGGTTGACACATGCGGAATTAACTTGGCATTGTGACATTTGGAATGTAAATCAGCCTGGAAGTGGGAAATGCAGTGCCACAAAAAATTTTTTGTTTTTTGTTTTTTTAAAGCGTTAAAAGTTAATTCAGAGGGTCATTTATTATTCAACCCCTCAAACCACCAGAATTCTGTTTGGTCCCCCTAAAGTATTAAGAAGTAGTTCAGGCACAAAGAACAATGAGCTTCACATGTGTGGATTAATTATCTCTTTTGCCAGCCTTTTCTGACTATTTAAGACCCTCCCCAAACTTGTGAACAGCACTCATACATGGTCAACATGGGAAAGACAAAGGAGCATTCCAAGGCCATCAGAGACAAGATCGTGGAGGGTCACAAGGCTGGCAAGGGGTGCAAAACCCTTTCCAAGGAGTTGGGCCTACCTGTCTCCACTGTTGGGAGCATCATCCGGAAGTGGAAGGCTTATGAAACTACTGTTAGCCTTCCACGGCCTGGACAGCCTTTGAAAGTTTCCTCCCGTGCCGAGGCCAGGCTTGTCCGAAGAGTCAAGGCTAACCCAAGGACAACAAGGAAGGAGCTCCGGGAAGATCTCATGGCAGTGGGGACATTGGTTTCAGTCAATACCATAAGTAACGTACTCCACCGCAATGGTCTCTGTTCCAGACGAGCCCGTAAGGTTCCTTTACTTTCAAAGCATCATGTCAAGGCTCGTCTACAGTTTGCTCATGATCACTTGGAGGACTCTGAGACAGACTGGTTCAAGGTTCTATGGTCTGATGAGACCAAGATCGAGATCTTTGGTGCCAACCACACACGTGACGTTTGGAGACTGAATGGCACTGCATACGACCCCAAGAATACCATCCCTACAGTCAAGCATGGTGGTGGCAGCATCATGCTGTGGGGCTGTTTCTCAGCCAAGGGGCCTGGCCATCTGGTCCGCATCCATGGGAAGATGGATAGCACGGCCTACCTGGAGATTTTGGCCAAGAACCTCCGCTCCTCCATCAAGGATCTTAAGATGGGTCGTAATTTCATCTTCCAACAAGACAACGACCCAAAGCACACAGCCAAGAAAACCAAGGCCTGGTTCAAGAGGGAAAAAATCAAGGTGTTGGAGTGGCCTAGTCAGTCTCCTGACCTTAACCCAATTGAAAACTTGTGGAAGGAGCTCAAGATTAAAGTCCACATGAGACACCCAAAGAACCTAGATAACTTGGAGAAGATCTGCATGGAGGAGTGGGCCAAGATAACTCCAGAGACATGTGCAGGCCTGATCAGGTCTTATAAAAGACGATTATCAGCTGTAATTGCAAACAAGGGTTATTCCACAAAATATTAAACCTAGGGGTTGAATAATAATTGACCCACACTTTTATGTTTAAAATTTATAAAAATTCAACTGAGCAACATAACTTTTTGGTTTGTAAGATTTATGCTTCTGTTAATAAATCCTACTCTCGTTTGCAGTTTGAAGGCTTTAACTTATTTGCATCTTATCAAACCAGCTAAATCTGCAGGGGGTTGAATACTACTTGTAGGCACTGTATCGGGTTTCAAAACCACAATCTTACGACACCATTACTGGACTGGACACTGCTTGTCAGATTGGTGTATGGGATTACAAGACATGTCCCCTATTCTTGCTTTCAAAAACTGTACTACACTTCTCCATGTGTGGCATTCCAAGTGTATGAGGTTGAGGTACAATATTACCTGCAATGGTGCAGATCTATTAAATAAAACACATCAGAATTATTTCTCAAATATAAAAAGAATCTATATCTATTAAAAAGCAGTCCATTTTGCAGGCATCTTTTAGAAGATAAGAGGAGCAGGAAAGATTGATATATAGTTTTGTGAGAGGTATAACCCATGGTTTATACCTCTGCTCTTCCTAGGATTTTTGGTTAAGTGGGTGGTCCTATCATTGACTGACAGCTTTCCTTGTAAAGGTGTGCATACAGAGATAGCTGTCAATCAGTGAAACTGTATACATTGTTCAGCATAAATGAGTACACCCCAACAGATTTATCTGAAAACCTTTAGTTTCCTTTGAGAGAAGAAATGCCACCATTCACAGAGAGCAGGGGGTTAGTGAAATGTCTAGTTTATTTAATGCATTTTAAAAGTGTCAATGCAGCAGGTTGTAGACACAGTTGCAGGACAAGTAACACAATTCCACGCATTTCGGCTATGTAGCCTTAATCATTGATTACATATGGTTTGTGATTAGACACATGCCTAAAGATTGAGTATGCATATGGAAGTGATCACATCAGGATGTTACTAATTAGCTAACATGTATACACTCATAATTAAAATATGCAAACAGAAGTAGTTGAAAGCAAACAATTTTAAAAACAAAGACAAACTACCGTATAAACAATTAATGTACAAATGTGTGGAAATAAATACTAAGAATATTGCAGAATGAGATATTCTAATGTTCTCTCAAACGGAACTCTAGTGCAGAGTTTGAATATCCAAAAAGACTCCCCGCTTACATTTTTTTGCCTTAAATCACCCCTACGTGCTGGTTTGTGAAGCTTTTCTATTCCCATGAATTTAGAATCTTTACAATCTCTATCACATTGTCTGATAAAGTGCTTGGAGAGAGCAGGCACATTAAGAGCATCAGGATTGATAGTGTCCGACATATGGCATCTAATTTTCTATTTAAGGGGTAATGTTATACACCCAACAACAACACATTCAATCAAATACACCACCGCAGGTGTGTTGTAATAAATAAAAAGTTTTATTTTGGACGTATTGCCTGTGGAGGTAAAAGTTTTACTTTTTGTAGCGTGACTGCAGGAAATGCATCGAGTGTGACGACAGCCATAGAAGCCCAACACAGGAGAGCCAAGTGATTTTATAATTAGAAGTGTCACTGGTAATCATATTGGGAGAAACCATGTTTGATGGGGTAGGAGCCCACTTGGCCACATATGATATATGATCTTTTTTTATTAATTATGCTGCATACAGTTTTATTCTGATTTAAAATACAGTAGGTATCATTTATTAATGTTCACAATCTTATTGTACTGGGGAGAATATTCAATAGTGAATGTTATATTGTTTGTGGAAGGAATATTAAGATTTTTTGGAATAAGTTTATATGATTTTAAAAGATAATTTTTAACTATGTAAAGTTTTATCAGCCTCCTCAGCGAATAAATCGCACCTGGAACAGTTACATTTAATCCTGATTAGTTCTCCAAACAAAATATTTTTTGGCACATGGGGGATGACTACTAGCTTCCAAAAAGGAATTGCTATCAGTACGTTTTTTAAAAGGATGCCCATCTATTTTTGTAGCATTACCAATCAGGGTGACATCAACATAATTAATTTTTGACTTTTGATAACAATATGTAAATCTGAGATTGTAGGGATTGAGATAATCAACATTTTTTGCCTCTGATTCATCTCCTTTTTAGATTAGTACTAGGTCATCTATATAGCAACCATAAAAATGTGATTTATCAGAGAAATATTCATTTTTATGAAATACAAAATGCTCCTTGAATGTGACCTTCACTATGCTTGCTAGGGAGGGAGGAAAATGCAAACTCAGCATCTTTGGTGAAAAAACTCTTTGTCGAAACAAAAATAATTATGAGTAAGGAGGAAATAGGTTGAGAAGATTAAAAATGTCTGAACATTTTCTGGATAGGATCTATGTTTCTGCAGGAAATATTGAAAACCATACAGAGCCACATTATGAGGGACTGATGGATCAAGACTGGTAATATTGCAAATGAGCCAGGCCGAACCCGGCTCCCATGAAATATCTATTAAATCTGTAATCAATGCCTTTGTGTCCTGTATGGGTTGTGAAAAGTGGTCTATCCAGGAACCTAACTACTCACTCAAAGACCCTATGACAGAAATAATGGGTCTTAATGAACAGGGAGATTTGTTTTTGTGAATCTTAGGAAAAGCATGGTAGATAGGTATTATAGGATGTTCCACCAGTAAATGATATAATTTTTTAGGCTGAAAACCCCCTGCATAATGCCTTCCTTTAGAAACTTATCCAGTTTTTGCTTGAAAAAAAATCATAGGATCATTGGCAATAGGTGTGTAGGTACCTTGATGCTGCAGAATTGAATAATTGACTTTAAAATACAAAGCAGAATCAAGTTTCACTATGAACCAACTTTATCTGCGCGTCATATAATTACATCTGGATTAGATTTTAGATTTAACAAAGCTTTATATTCATCCTTATTCAGATTATTTTTTATTATATGAATTTTACTGGTCTAATAGTATAAGATCTTTTTCTATAAACGCTTGAAAAGAATTCAACATGGCAGGTCTGAACTGGACAGCATAGAAATACTGGTTTGTTCTGCCCATTCATGTGCAGCTAAGAAAATATTCATAAAGTTATACTAGTGTTATACTAGTTACAACCTGTAGAGGTCATTAGTTGCCTGTTTATGTTGTTTAGATGTTAAACATGACCTAGCTGGGTTCTTAATCTGTCCCCTTTAAGAATAGTGTGTACCAAGGGACCTTCCCCCTTCTTCCTCTGGGAGAAAGAGATCCTTGTAGTCAGTTTCCCAGTTCTTCATTGAGAAAATAAGATGTGTGTTTCTGGCTCTCCATTACTTACAACTTTACTCTCGTCAGATGATTCCAGTAAGAGCAATGCAGTGACATATTTTTGTGTAGAATTTGTGTGAACAGATTATAATCCAAGCCATTAGTACAGAGAGAACTGTATGATAGGAGATATGTTATACCTGTAATTTTTCATGCTAGCATATTTGCATTGTATGTAGATAAAGGTATTTCTGTGTAGAATACTGTAGAGTGAAGTGTATTGTGCTCTGAGATACACTGTTTGAGTTAATGCCTTTTGCACTGTATACACTGTATATGCATTTTGTATAGAATAGAGTCTGCTGCAGTAACTTTTACCTTAGTTACTCATGTTGACTGTAACCTGTGTTATCACTGTGTTAGTGCTAGTTTCTTTGATGCACCCAGTACTGACTGTCATTATTATGTACTTGTGTTCTAGTTTTTAACACCCGTACATTATTGTTCATGCAATTAAGTTCATCACCTCAATAAATATAGACTGCAGAAATCCTACAGTCTGTTCCTTGGGGAAGTGAATGAGGGTTAAGCTGTATGCTAGATATCCACAGCTCCACATGTGCCAGAAGGCAGAACAGGGTTGTTTATGGCAAATTCTCGTTCTGGATAAGCATTAAAAGTCCTGGATTCTGCTTCAAGGTGCCTGAGTACAATGAGATTGTGAACATTATCAAAAATATATACCTATTTTAAATTAGGATAAAATTAAACTTTAAAGAGTAGCTGTCACCCCCCTGGTGCATGGCAATACAAATGCGCCACTGAATGCAGCATGCCTGCTGCATTCAGGGAAGGGGTCCCCCATGGCTCTATATCCCCTGTGCGCTGAGAAATAGACTTTATAAATCTTACATATAGTGATTCCGGAGGGTATTCTTTCTTATGGTGTCAGCGATGGCACGGAGGTATTTCCTTGCCTCCAGCCACTCTGTGCCGCCTCCTGCTGCTCGTTCCTCCATATTGTGTCCGCTCCCCTCCGCGCCTCTGCCGGCGTCTAAGCTTCTGTTCTCACGCAGGCGCACAGCGAGGAGAGGAGCCGGCTGCTGATGTTACGGCCTTTCTATTCACCTGCATGAGATCAGAACAGCCTACAACCTGCAATGACCACAGTGCCACACCACCACCGAACCCAGTGCTTCATCAGAGGTGTATCTAGGTTTTCTGGCACCAGGGGCAAGACTTCAGTTTGAGTAGTCGTCATGTGACCGATCATTCATATACGATTTGCACACTTACAGGCACGTGTTGACAAGTTGTAATACCTAATTCTCTCAATGTTCAATGAAAAACAAAGTATATTACATGCTGTTAGGATTGGTCTACAGGGCTTACTGTTTGAATTAAAGGGCTCATCCGGGTCTGAGATGAGTCTGTAGTCCCTCTAGGAGACTGAGGGCCTCGGAATTCTCACAGCGCGTGGTCTGCACACTGTCAGGGTTCTCCTGTGTTAATAACAAGATTGGACGGTCGTGTGAGCACGAGAATGCAATTCTTCGTTCAGCTCATTTTCATTGATCGAGACCTTGCAGGTCTAGTCAGTACGTGACTGCATGTATGTAAATTGCATACTTCGGCTACGTTCACACATTGCGCTTTTATTGCGTTTTATTGCGCAGGTACTTTTTTTTACCAACGCAAAAAAAGCAGTGTTTTTCACACACTGCACTTTTTTACGGCCCGGGGGAGATCTGATGTCACAGAGGGGGAGGAAAAATCCTGCTTCCTCCTCCCCACTGTGCCATGTGTGACCGCCCCCATTTGACTTTGCAGTGTATTAATATACACTGCGAAATCAAAATTTAAAGAAAGCCAAATGTATAAAAAATATTAAAGAATTCATACTTGCCCTTTCCGACGCCTTTTCGCAGTCTCTGGTGCAGAGGCAAGGCGAAGTATAGTCCTACCAGTCGTTACAGGCATGTGATATGTATCTCATGACCGCGAGCGGCCAATCAGCACCCGGAATGTCACTCTGACATCATGCCAGGTCCTGGCAGGACGATACTTCGCCTTGCCTCTGCACTGGAGACTGTGAAAAGGCATCGGAAAGGGTAAGTATGAATTCTTTATTATTTTTCGTACATTTGGCTTTCTTTCATTTTGATTTCGCAGTGTATATTAATACACTGCAATATCAAATGGGGGCGGTCACACATGGCACAGAGGGGAGGAGGAAGCAGGATGCTTCCTCCCCCTCTGTGACATCAGATCCTGCAGCTCTGCTCCTATGGGAGAAAACGTAGGAGCTGCTGTGTAAAGAATTGACATGTCAATTTTTTATGCAGCTGCGTTATCTTCCATAAAAGCGCAGCGTATTTTTACGCAGTGTCTGAATGGCAAAGTGAATTTCCCATTCACTTTGCCAGCAGACACAAGGCACATTGCGTATTTTTGAAAAGCGTGCGTAAAAAAGCGCGCAAAAATACGCAATGTGTGAACGTAGCCTTACAGTTTCATGACCTCTCACCGCAAGCAGTAGAGAATCCTGAAAGTGAGCAGTGTGTGCTCTGTGAGAATTCAGTATTCTGCAGTCACATCGAGGGACACATGGCGTGAATGCAGACTTATCACAAATGTGAGACAACCCCTTTAATGCTTCTAACAAATAAAAACATAGAAGCCTTAAATTGTCAGAGGGCACAACACTTTATGAACGTAGCCATGTATCACATAATCTTACAGGTTATAGATTGTTACATGTGTACAGGATCAGAAGCAATAACAGCACAAAACTGCATCACCACACCCACCAGAGATACAGACATACATCCATATAACCTCCATCAGTACAGAAACACAGCATTATGAGGCGGTCAACAGAGTAGGGTGTACTCGGATACAGGGGCTGATGGCGACTTGGATGGGGGATCAAGGCTGGTCGGTCCCAGGTCCCATGTCCTGGACCCTCAATGGCGGGCATGGTGAGGGATGATGGTGGTGAAGGGGATTGGTTACATGACGCCACCTGTGGTACCTGGTAACGTGTATACCAGCGCTGCGGCCGGCCGCTGAGGTGATGGAGGTGCAGCTCACTGTAGTACAGCTCCCCACAGGTGGAGCTTTACCTCAGGGCAGTGGGGATGGATGAGGTGAGTCATAGTAGCGTTTCTGTGGTCAATGGGTAGCGGCGGTTAAGCAGGCACACACACACAGTAGTCTTTGTTTTTGGTACCTTTTACTGATGACGGGTAACAGGTATAGTCCAGAGAAGTAACCAGGTCCTCGGTGCAATTTGGGACTTTCACCTTGGAGAGTTGTGAGGCCTCCTCTCTCACTGTGTACGGTGGTTTGGGGTAAGTTCTGCCTATAACTGAACTCGCCGCTCCTTCTTCCTCTCAGGGCATTACTCTATAACCGACCACAAGGACCTCCTGTGGGAACCCCTAATCTCCTTTTGGGCCCCTGGTCCTATGCTTGGTCAGGTTTGAGTGTCTCTTTGTTGTTACCTCAGGGGGATTAGTTCCTCCTGGTCCTTCCGGGCTTTTCCTGCTGCACTGGATGCTTAGCAGGTGTCCGGGTAAACTACGGGGAAACTTGGTTTGTTCCCTTTCTTCTTTCTCCTATTCCTCCACTGGCCTCCGACCCTCTCCCTAGGGTGCAGCACAGCTGGTCAGTGTTCCCTGGTCCTGGGCCTGGTCTGATCCCAGCGACCAGCTTCTTCACTCTCCTCACTGCAGACTAACTGCCTAACTGACTAACTGGGACTACCTGACTCCTCCACTCAGGCCTGGATCTTTTATAGGGGATCTGGCTTAAGGCCGCTCCCCCTTCAGGTCTGGGGTGGAAGGTGTTGTGTGCTGTGTGTACCAAGGTGTAAATCCCTCCTTGCATCGGTGGATCCTGTGGCAATACCCTGCAGGGGTGCCACAATTGCAACTTCATCAGTACAGACAGTAAATACATCACCAGACCCACCAGAGGTTCAAAAATGCATCCATATAGCCTTTTCAGTACAGAAACACAATGTCAAAACCCTCATCAGTGCAGAAATACAACACCAGACCCACCAGAGGTACCAAAATACATCACCGAAACCCTCATCACTAACAAAATTCATCATTAGAACCACCAGAGATACAGAAATACATAACTAGAACCCCCATCAGTACACATATACATCCACATAACCCCATCACTATAGAAACACAGCATCACAATCCTCTTCAGTACAGAAATTCAACATCATAACCATCATCAGTACACGGTAAAACAATTGTAATGTCAGGTCAGACCCATACACATTTGTACTGGATGAACCTACAACTCCTACTACATCATTAGCAATAGTGAGGACATACTGGGAGCTGGTGTTACCAGCCATCAATAAAAGCATTCAGGAACCACAGCACTGATGAGAATTAGTCATTATCACAAATAATCATTTACATGCAGGTACCTGATAGATGACCATGTCTCTGATCGAGGCCGTCTTTTTATTTTCTTCATCTTGTCTAGACACCATAATGACTTTTCACATCGACAGCTCATCTCTGGATGCGTCCATCTTCTCTGGTCTTCAGCACATCCCGACACAATATCCTTAAAAATAGCAAAATGATCAAAATTCTCATGAGTAAAATTATCTGCCCTACACTGAGCCCCAGAATAAATAATTGCTCCTGCTCAGTGTTCACTGCACAAAATATGATTTAGGCTACGTTCACACATTTGCGTATTTTGCTACGCTTTTTTGCGCGCGCTTTTTGCCGCGTTTTTCGGCCGCGCAAAAAAGCGCAACAAAATACGCAGGGGCTTTCACACACCGCGCTTTCTTTACTCCAGAAAGCGCAGTGATGTAACAGAGGGGAGGAAGAATCCTGCTTCCTCCTCCCCTCTTTGACAGCCCCATTAGATTTCACAGAGTATTAATATACACTGTGAAATCTAAATTAAACAGAGGCAAATGTATGGAAAATAAAAAAGAATTAATACATCACCTCTCCGGTGCCTTCTTCCACTGTCCGGTGACTTCTCCTGCTCTCCGGTTCTAAGTACTGATAAGACCGGTGGTGACGTCAGAGGGGGGGGCGTTCCCGGGGCGTTCCCAGTGCTGATTGGCTGTTCGCGGTCATGTGATATGTATCACATGACCGCGAGTCCCGGGAACGCCCCTCTGACATCACCACAGGTCCTGGCAGAACACATCACACTTGGAATCGGGGATCGCACAGCGGCAGAAGGCGTCGGAGAGGTGAAGTATTGATTCTTTTTTATTTTTCATACATTTGCTTTTGTTTAATTTAGATTTCATAGTGTATATTAATACACTGTGAAGTCTAATGGGCGGCCACAGCTGTCACAGAGGGGAGGAGGAAGCTGGATTCTTCCTCCCCTCTGGGAGAATACGCAGAAGTAGCTGCGTAAACAATTGACATATCAATTGTTTACGGAGCTGCGTATTCTCCCGGAAAACGCACTGCGTATTTTTACGCAATGTCTGCACTGCAAAGTGAATTTCACATTCACTTTGCTGGCAGACAAAAGGCACATTACGTATTTTGAAAAGCGCGCGTAAAAAAACGCGGCAAAATACGCAATGTGTGAACGCAGCCTTACACACTGTTCCTCGTCTGGCGCATGCCCTCCACACTGCCCCCTCCTCACACTGCCCTCACCTTTACATACAGGACTCCCTGGGCACACTGCCCTCTCCTTTCCATACTGGGCTGCCTTGTCATACTGTCCTCTACGCTGTGTCCCCTTATAATGCCCACGGTTTATACTGTTCTCCCTCATCAAACTCTATCTCCTCACTCCACAGTGTGTTGGCAGCAATCCCCCAGTCCTCGTATTGTGTCCACACTCTTCCCCCTTCATTCCACATACCGTACCGCAGCCATCCCCCTCTCTCTCCATTTAACTGTGCCGCAGCCATCCCCCCTCAATCACCATACTGTGCTGCAGCCATTCCCCCTCACAATACTGTGAAGCAACCATCCCCCCTCACTCACCATACTGTGCCACAGCCATCCCCCTCACTCACCATACTGTGCCGCAGCCATCCCCACTCATTCACCATATTGTGCTGCAGCCATCTTCCTCACGCTTCATACTGTGTCCACACTGATCCCCTTCACTCATTTATACTGGATCCTCAAATTTACACCCTTGGTTAACATATACTCGCCCCACTCTCTCCCCCGAAGTTTGGTTCACATATACTCCCTTCATCCTCTATCCCCAGTTTGGTTCATATATACTTCCTCCTCTCCCCCTTCCCCCACCCGGTTTGGTTCACATATTCTCCACGCCCACCTTGGCTCATATATACTTCCCCAACCTCTATCCCCAGTTTGGTTCATATTCCCCCCCCCCTTCCTCCAGTTTGTCTCACCTATCCCCCTCTCCCCCCAGTTGGGATCCTATTCTGCCCTCCACCCCAGTTTGGCTCTTATTCCCCCGCCTCCCCCCAGTTTGGATTTTATTCTTCCCTACCCCCAGATTGACTCTTATTCCCCCTCCCCCCCCAGTTTGGCTCTTATTCCCCTCTCCCCCCCAGTTTGGGCCTTATTCCTCCCCCTCTCCCCCCTAGTTTGGCTCTTATTCCCCCTCCCCCCTAGTTTGGCTCTTATTCCCCCCAATTTGGCTCTTATTACCCCAGTTTTGCTCTTATTCCTCCCGTCCCCCCAGTTTGGCTCTTATTCCCCCCCTCCCCTCTCCCCCAGTTTGGCTCTTATTCCTGCCCCTCTCCCCCCCGGTTGGTCTCCTATTACCCCCTCTCTCCCTCCAGTTTGGCTCCTATTCCCTCCTCACCCCAGTTGGCTCTTATTCAACTCCACTCCCCTAGTTTGGCTCATATTCCTCCCTTCCAGTTTGGCTCTTATTCCCCCCCACCCTGTCCCCCTTCCCCTAATTACATCCATCTTCAGGGTCTTCAGCTCCTGCAACTGGAACATTTTTCCCCATCCTGCTGCCTCTGCACTGCAGGGCCGCCGATTGACCTCAGTAACGTGTTCAGGTGACTGATCACGTTACTGATATTGCCCTGACCCGGAAATGCCGGGTATCAGGGAGCTATTCCGTCCAACAGAGTGGATGAGCCACTCTGTACGATGGAGAGCAGGATCCGGCGCTCCGCATTTTCACTGCTCCTGCTGTCACCTGATAGCGGGAACAGAGAGAACTGCCGGCTCCCACAGCAGGGGAAGTGGCGGAAGATGTGGCCGGCGTGGAGTGCTGCAGCAGGAGGCCGGATGGTGCCCCCTGCGTTCAGGCAGATGCCCCACCAGCGCTCCCTAGATACAGCCCTGGCTTCACCACCACTGGACCCGGCGCTCCACCACCATCAGACCTGGCGCTCCACCACCACTAGATCAGACCCAACCTACTGTCTCTCTCCCCACTGTCCTGTAGAATGTAAGCCCACAAGGGCAGGGTCCTCTCACCCCTCTGTATCGATCAGTCACTGTTAGTTTGTTCACTGTATTTTTAACTTGTTTGTATGTATCCCTTTCTCATGTACAGCACCATGGAATTAAAGGTGCTCTAGAAATAAATAATAATAATAATAATAATAGTGCATACAAACCTACATCATGGAAGGACATATCTTTACTCTCAGAAATGGAAGTCTATAAATGGATAAAGGCAGGAGAAACAGAAATGAAACTTATGCAGGCTCAAGAACTTAGATATTAACAGAACTGCCAAGAGGCAGTTAAAGACTGATAAAGAAGGTAGGACTGATCGAATAAATCTTTCCTGTTGAGAGAGGGTATTTAAATATAAGCAACAAGCTATAGACTCCATATACAACCCCTATATATATATATATATATATATATATATATATATATATATATATATATATATATATATATATATATATATAATAAAAATATATATATATTATATCTAATATATAAAGCTGTATGTGTGCATGTATATCCGGGATTGGCATCTACACCGTCGCAACTACAGCCACAAAATTTTGCACAGTCACACGTCTGGACCCCGAGAGCGTCATAGGCTATGTTGTGAGGTGAAATTTTAAACCTGCACGTTTCAGTTCACCAAACAATTTGCCCCTATCTACATAATGGGGAAAAAGTGAAAGGAAAAGTGTGGGAGGAAAATCGACAGCTGCCAGCTACAGCCACAAAATTTTGCACAGTCACACGTCTGGACCCAGAGAGCATCATAGGCTATGTTGTGAGGTGAAATTTTAACCCTGTTCGTTCCAGTTCACCAAACAATTTGCCCCTATCTACATAATGGGGACAGTTACCAGTGACAGTTGTGAATGAGAGGGGCTTAATGACAGCGCCAAAGACTAACAGCATATACCAGCATATACTCACTAAGGTGGGGCCCCAACATGGGATATTCACCACGCATGGGGACATGTAAGACGACTCAGGTCTCTTCATCAGGCATGGTATGACAAGATATTGAATGAAACTTAAAATATATGCATGCACAACTAAAATGATTGGACATTTGACAAAATAAACAAAGCAGTCTTGGAGAGGATCTTCAATCAGGCAGGCCTAGTGGTAGTAAAGTCTTTAGGACACTAAATTATAAGAAAGCTTGGTGTCTAAGATTTCCATGTCTTTGAACAACATTGTTTAGACGTGGTAATGAGCCATAAAACATTGATAATATGAAGGTTTTAATTTTTAGGGGTAATTTCAAATCCCAAAAACATCGAAGAGTCTGTGAATCCAAGTTAATTAGAAGTTTCAACTGTATACAGAACGGACTGAACATCGCTGATGGTTTTAGGGCTCATTACCACGTCTAAACAATGTTGTTCAAAGACCTGGAAATCTTAGACACCAAGCTTTCGTATAATTTAGTGTCATAAAGACTTTACTACCACTGGGCCTGCCTGATTGAAGATCCTCTCCAAGACTGCTTTGTTTATTTTGCCAAATGTCCAGTCTTTGTAATGTTTATTTAGTCAAATGTCCAATCATTTTAGTTGTGCATGCATATATTTTGAGTTTCATTCTATATCTTGTCATACCATGCCTGATGAAGAGACCTGAGTCGTCTCGAAAGCTCGCCTTATAACATCATTTATTTTATTTTTGTTAGCCATTAAAAGGTATCACAAGTACAAGATTTGTATCTTGTTTCTCACACTGAGAGTAATCAACATTTTCCCAACTGGCTAACACGGTACCAAACCTTTTTCTTCTGGGGTCATGTATACACACTACACACACACAGAGTAACAGCAAGTGTATAGTCGCTAACATGCAGCCCCAACATTGGATACTCACCACGCACCCGAACACACACACACCACAAAGAGACACACACAACACAGAGACACACATACACACACCCACACACACCCCATGGACACACACACACCCTATAGCGACACATTCACTCACCCCACAGGGACACACACACACAAACACCACAAAGAGACACACACCACACAGACCCCCCACAGGGACACACACATACACACCCTATAGGGACACATGCACTCACCCCACAGGGACACACACACCACAAAGAGACACACACAACACAGACACACACACCACACAGACCCCCCCCCACAGACACACACACACACGCACCACAGGGACACACACACCATACAAACAGACACAGATGTGCACAAATCACCTCACACAACTCGCCTCATACGTATGCTATCTGTAATTTCCAAAAATAAACATCTGATTAAAAACAGCCAATGTGCAACACATGTGCCACATAGGATATTAGGGCAGATGTCAGTCACATGAGCTGTCTATTATGTGTATGTGTGAGGTAACATATACTGCCCGGCTGGGGGGAGGGTTTACTGTGGGCTGGAGATTTATCAGGCTGCCTATAGTAACCAATCACAGCTCAGCTTTTATTTTCCTACAGGTCATTAATATTACATATTCAAATTCTATTTTGTTATAGCTAACAGCAGTTATTTATTAACCCGGGCCCCTCCCGGTGTGCCTGAACATTGGAGACCACCACAAGTGACCCCATTTTGGAAACTAGATCCCCCTAAGAAACATATCTAGATGCATAGTGAGCACTTTGAATCCCCTGGTGCTTCACAAATTGATCCGCAATAAGGAAAAGTATTTTTTTTTTCCACAAACATTTTCTTTTTCCATTTTACGCATTAATTTGTGAAGCACCTGAGGGTTCAAAGTGCTCACTATGCATCTACATAAGTTCTCTGAGAGGTGTAGTTTCCAAAATGGGGTCACTAGTGGGGGAGCTCCAATGTTTAGGCACACAGGGGCTCTCCAAACGCGACATGGTGTCCGCTAACAATTTGAGCTGATTTGCTATTCAAATTGTTAGTGGACACCATGTCGCGTTTGGAGAGCCCCTGTGTGCCTAAACATGGAGCTCCCCCACAAGTGACCCCATTTTGGAAACTAGACCCCCCCAGGGAACTTATCTAGATGCATAGTGAGCACTTTAAACCCCCAGGTGCTTCACAAATTAATCCGTACAAATGAAGAAATTTGTGGAAAAAAAACTTTTTAATTTATACGGATCGATTTGTGAAGCACCTGGGGGTGCAAAGTGCTCACTATGCATCTAGAAAAGTTCCTTGGGGGGTCTAGTTTGCAAAATGGTGTCACTTGTGGGAAAACTCCAATGTTTAGGTACACAGGGGCTCTCCAAACGTGCTAACAATTTGAATGGAAATTTAACTCAAATTGTTAGCGGACACCACTTCACGTTTGGAGAGGCCCTGTATGACTAAACGCTGGAGCCCCCCCAAAAGTGACCCCATTTTGTAAACTAGACCCCCCCAGGGAATTTATCTAGATGGGTGGTGAGTACTTTGAACCCCCAGATGTTTCACAAATTGATCCGTAATAATGAAAAAGTACTTTTTTTTTTTTTTTACAAAAACTTTTTTTAGCCTAACTTTTTTCATTTTCACATGGGAAACAGGATAAAATGCATCCTAAAGTTTATTGAAAGGTAGGGGCACCGGGCACCTTCAGGGCTATTGGTCCTTCTTATTGCTCCATAAAGACAAACCGCTGTCTTATCCCCAGTCACCTGGTGGTGCTACGCCTACATCAGCCAATCAAGCATTTACAGTCCAAGTATAGAAAACAAATAGGCGGCACTCACCGTATGTTCGTAGGTGCTTTCTTTATTGAAGAGGTGCGGGGAGGAGGTGCATGAAGGTACAGACAACAGGTCCTGTTTCGCGGTTTATCCGCTTCTATATTGTGTCACATAGCTCTCTGGTTTAGCAGAATAAAAATTTTAAATTTGAAAATTGTGAAATTTTGTGCTGTGTCTCAGAGCCGTCGCGGGGTTCCCTTCCTGTCAGCTGACCACCAAGCTCACACATGAGCACATTACTATGGTCGTATTCATGTGACCAATCAGCGGCGCACTAGGTGCACTCCTCCCCTGTGACTCTAGGGGCCAGCATGGTCCAACCTGACACTCCCCTTGACCAATAGCTGCTCTTCCTATGGTATATTAGGCCACCTCCACTGTTGGGAGGTGCCTGATTATTAAGTGAGTTTGCTTCTGCCTTGCTGACTGTTGGTCAGGTCTTTCTTGTACTCTGTTTCCTGGAATCCTTGCTGTGCTCTTCCCCGGTAGCACCATTCCTGTTCTCCTAGCTTTGTACCCTGTTATCCCAGAATCCTAACCTGTGCCATAGCATAGGCTAACCTTACGAGCCGCCCCCCTGGTACTAGCTGCTGTGGTACTAAGACCCCTTGGGCTTGCCTCTGACAATCCCTGTATAGGGGTTGGGTAAACTAGGATCAGCTCACCCAGGGCAGTTCGGTACCACGACCCAGTGGGTCCACTCTAGGGCGCCTTTCCCCGGCAGCGTGACAGAATAATGAGGCCATGGACCCCGCTGGTACCTCGTTTTCGTTGTCTATTGAGAGCAGTGCACCACCATCCTTTCCATAACGGTACCTCGTTTTTAGCACAAAAGGAGCTGGCTTATCTTCGTGAAAATCAGAGCCGTATTATGGCTTTTCTTCAGTCCATGGATACCCGGTTAGCCTCCCTTCAGACCTCCGACCCAGCATCTGCCACTCAGCTCGCGAGCCTGCAGCAGGAGCTGTCAGTGCAACGAGACAAGCAGTCTCGCATGCTGTCTTACATATCTGTGATGAATGATCTTCTGGTCTCCTTGCAGTCAGCAACAACGACCTCGGGCCAGTCCGTGTCCGATGACTGGTCCCCGGGTGGTGTTCTGACCCCTCTGCCCCGCCTTGGACAACCACCTAGATACAGCGGAGACCCTAAGACGTGCTGCGGTTTCCTCAACCAATGTAGCCTACACTTTGAACTGCTGCCACAGCAGTATTCCACCGTTGGGCCAGGGTGGTTTTTGTGATATCCCACCTGGAGGGCGAGGCCCTGGCGTGGGTTAACCCTCTCTGAGAGCGTGATGACCCTGTGGTCTCCCACTTGTCGACTTTTCTGGAGACATTCCGAAGGGTCTTCGATGAACCCGGCCGGGTCGCATCTGTCACGGAGTCTCTCTTCAACCTCCGTCATGGGAGGCTCAATGTTGGGCAGTACGCCATCCGCTTGCGCACACTCTCCTCCGAGTTGAGATGGAATAACGAAGCGCTGACTGGAGCTTTCTGGCGTGGCCTGTCTGGCAGGATAAAGGATGAACTCGAGGGTCGGGATATGGAGGCCTTGATCTCGCTAGCCACTCGCATCGACTTGCGGTTCCAAGAGCGCTCCCGTGAGTCCGCCAGGGAGAGGAGCTCCATCCGGCCGCTTCCCTCTGAACTCAGTCTGCCCTGTACACGGCCTGTGGTGTCTGCCGCCACCCCTCTTTCTGACCCTATGCAGTTGGATCGGGTCAGAATGGCGGAACGACGCCGAGAAGAGAGGCTGGCTCGCAGCCTATGCCTGTATTGCGGAGACGCATCCCATCAGCGCCGGAATTGTCCCGAAAGGCCGGGAAACCCCTCCGCCTAGGTCAAGTACGAGAGGCCATCCTAGGTGAGAGCGATGCCTCTCAACCACTCACCCTGCCTGTGCAGGTGATACGTCCACGCTACTCTGAGTTAGCCTACGTGGATTCAGGGTCAGCAGGAAACTTCATTCGGCAAGAGGCAGTGACTCGGCTTGGTATCCCCGTAATACCCCTATTGACGCCTCATGTAATCGCATCGGTGCATGGCA